>VONZ01000075.1:1242500-1322500 GCA_012976165.1 Labeo catla
AAGCATACAGTGAAATTGCATCCCACTGTCTGTAAATGAATCCCTGTCATAAGTTGTCTACTTTTATGATTTACAGCTAAAAAACATATCTTAGAAAATTAAGATAGAGGGTCTTAAAATTTGTACATTTTACATGACTTCTTCTCCATAATATACAACGTAAGGCATTAAAAGGTATTCATCCCTAGTCTTTTTTTGCATTAAAAGGCCATCAAGCACAAGTCCAGCTTTAAACATGAAATTGCAAGTACTCACCCATACAGATCACAATATATACTACAGGACGGAACACCTGGAGTCTTGCCTCTTAAGGAGTCAGATTACAATATTTGGCATTAAAGCAAAGCAGTCATCACTCTGCTTGCATTTGTTCCCTGATGTCTGAAGGCAGCGTTTCAAACAGCGTGTCTTCTACGACAAGTCCACCGCGCTTCAAGGCGCGACAAGAGCCAAGTTCAGCTGGTAAGAACTCAAAATGATTACCCTTTAACTCCAAGTGAGTCAGTACACTTAGGAACGAAATCTTTGGGGAGAGGACCGACAGCATGTTTCTCCCAAGCTTCAGTGTCTTCAGCTTCTTACAGAAGAAGAGCTCATCAGGAATATTTTCAATCTTGTTACAACTAACAGAGAAGTACTGAAGGCTTTGGAGAACACCTATCTCCGGTGGGATAAAACGGATGTCGTTGTTGGACAGATCAAGGTAGCGCAGCTTGTTGCACAGGAACAAGTGTGAAGGCAAGATCTCGATCTTGTTATGGCTGAAGTAGAGACGCTCCAAGCTGCCGAGCTTTTTGATGTGTTCTGGTATAAAAGCGATGCCGTTGTGCCAAAGCTTCAGACAGGTCAGCTTACGCAGATGCTGGAAGCTTACGATCTCTTCAACGGTGCGTAGATTGTTCTCTTTAAGATCTAACGTCTGTAGATTAGCCAAGCTGAAGATAGCATGTGGTATGCGTTCCAGGTCACAGTGCACCAACTCGAGTTCTGTTAGGTTCACCATCTTTTTCAGGTTGTTTAGCATGACGAGTTTGGTGCCATCGTTGCAAATGCAGAGGCGTTGTAGATGGCTGGCCACATCCACGATGGACTGAGGGATCTTGGTGAAGTTGCTTTTGAGTGTCAGTGTCTTCAACGCTTTGAGCTCTCGAAGAGAGTCTAGGGTTACGTTCTTCGATGCATCGGAACTCAAAGAGCCAATCAGGTGGAGCTCCTCCAGGTTCCGCAACACATAGATCCACTGCGGAAGCTCACGGGCGTCATCAAACTTCACTCGCAACACCTTCAAGTTCTCCTTGAGGAACGAGGTGGCTGCGCTGTGGATCTTGAGCGAGCACTGGTACAGCGAAAGCTCCTGGAGATCCTCCAGCTGGGCAATGGCTGCTGGTATGGTGACATTATTAATAATCTCAAGCTTTAAAGATTGGAGCTCTGTCACTTCAAAGATGGTATCTGGGAGACCAGACAGCATGAAGAGTTGAAGCTCTAGCCTGTTGTTGCTGTTGGTCTGCAGCTTCTGGCGAAGCTTGTCGGCTGTCCACTCGTGGTTGAGGTTGAGCTGTTTCAGCTTGTTTTCACTCACCTCTGAAAGAAACACTGCAAATCTTTTGGAATATAGAGGATCGTACTGGTCGATCATGTGCAACATGAAAGCAAAGTCATTCTTTACATCTGGGATATCGTCAATTCCGGTCTCTTGCCTGACATATTCAAAAGAGTATTCCTTGAGGGAAATATAGAACAGCCAGTATGATGTATAAAGGCATGTGAGTCCATAAACACCAACAAAACACAAATAACAGTAGGAGAGCTTAGAGAACAAGTGGGCCATAGTGTGATTGCAACAGAAGTACCGGTAACCTGTCATGTCCTGCAGGTTCTCAGTACAGGTAACACTGAACCTAACCTTTGACACCAGAGCACTGTTGTACGCAATTATAAGGATAAACTTGAGCACTTTTACAACTGTCTGACGGACATACATCATGTATAATATATCGCCCTCCTCCACATGCAGGCGGAATTTTTTGACCTTCTCGAACAAGGCCTTGGCTTGCTCTCCTTCTTTCTTGTCAAGAACACTTGGTGCTGGCTTGTCCACAACAATCTTTTCAGGAATTGATCTTAAAGACTGAGTCTTCTCCAGGTTGCCCTCGCCAATTGGAGTATCAAGGTTTAACCTACTGGCACTGTTCTTCTTGTTATCTTTCTCTTCAGGATTCTCCCCAGATACTTCTGACAGGGCCCTCGTAGTCCATGGAGAGTCAAAACACTTGCCCAGAATGGATATAAAGTGCTCAATTTTTGAGCTGGAGCCAGGAAACTTGAACCAGAAGTTGCTGCACACCATGAAAATGACGGTATGTATGAGAACCAGGTAAGGGAAGTACTTAGCATACCAATGCAGCGCCTTTTCATAGCACATTTGGTTTATGTAATTATACTGCTGAATATCCAAGTTCGTCTTCAGTCCTTTCAACTCATGGACAGGCACTGTCGCTTCATGATTTGAGGAAGGAGGTGGACACATCAGCTCAGTCTGGTTTGGCGAGAATGTCCTTTGAGGAAGGCATATGATTTTGTCTTGCATCACCTAGAAGGACAGAAGAGAGTAGCTATCAATATCAACACAATCAAATTAATACTGCCAGAAATTTGCAGTAGCCCCTCACTGCAGAACACAAGATGCAGGGGGCAGAGTTAGATCCACTTCTAAGGGGTGGAGATTGTAGGTTTAAGGGTGGAGATGGGTGGGTTTAGGCATCAGGGGGTAGAGACAGGTATTGTTTAGGTATATGTAAGGTGGGAGGAGTTGGATCTGGATCCAACTTTACCCTCTGGATCTTGTGTTCTGTAGTAAGGACCATCTCAAAATTTGTATAAAAGTACACTACCATTCAAAAGTTTTTGAACAGTAAGATTTTTAATGTTTTTCAAATAATTCTCTTCTGTTTACCAAATCTGCATTTGATCCAATACACAGCAAAAGCAGTAATATTTTGCAATATTTTTACTATTTAAAATAACTGCTTTGTAATTTATTCCTGATATCAAAGCTAAATTTTTAGCATCATTACTACAGTCTTCAGTGTCACATGATCCTTCAGAAATCATTCTAATATGCTGATTTACATTTTGTCAGGATTCTTTGAGGAACAGAAAGATCCAAAGATAAGCATTTATCTGAAATAATATATATATATATATATATAAATAAGATAGCGAGGATGCTTTAAATTGATCAAGTGATGATAAAGACATTTATAATGTTACAAAAGATTTATATTTCAGATAAATGCTGTTCTTCTAAACTTTCTATTCAAGAAACAAACCTGAAAAAAAAAAATCTACTCAGCTGTTTTTAACCTTATAATAATAATAAATGTTTTTTGATCAGCAAATCAGAATATTAGAATGATTTCTGAAGGATCATGTGACTAGAGTGATGCTAAAAATTCAGCTTTGAAATCACATGAATAAGTTACATTTTAAAATATATTCAAATAGAAAACAGTTGTTTTAAATAGTAAAATATTTCTGAATTGTACTGTTTTTGCTGTACTTTGGATCACACAAATGCAGGCTTGGTGAGCAGAAGTGACTTCTTATATATATATATATATATATATATATATATATACACACTTTATATTTTATATACATACAAACTTTTGACTGGTAGCCTACATACATTCTAATTTTATTACCATGATTAGGGCTGTGACGGTCCCAATGACAACTGCGCCACCACTGTGGTCGGTTGCCACCGGGCTCTAATCGGACTCGGGCCGGTAATTTTGATGAGCCGTCGGATAAGGGTTGGGCGAGGTTGTTACGAATTTATGCAACAAATGTTTGTTTATTATTTACCGTTCATATTTTGGCTACTTTCTTATTTAACCGTATCATTTCTTTGATATTTACTTTAGTGTTTTGTAGGCTAAAACAAACACGCACGTTTATGTTTAAAAATTATATATCAACACCGCGCCACCGACGGTAGTTGGTCCACTACCACCGCAGTGGAAAAAGATCTGCCACCGTCACAGCCCTAAGGATTTCCCTAAACATGCAAGTAATTTTCCCTGGATATAAAAGAATTGAAGATAAAAACTAATGAACCTCAAATGTACACATCAAATAAATAAACCTCAAGAGTGTAAAAGACACCAGACGAGGCCATTTTATGTACTGAATTATAATTCCACACCAGCCACAGATTGCCGGGAACACTGTAACACTATCTGTCTAGGAGCGTCTCTTTTAAGATAACTATTCTGGTGCTCTGACATCAGTGTTGTGACTCAGACAGGAAATGACAAATCATTGGACTGGTCACTTGAATTCAAGAGGGAGATGAATTACCTTTGGGTTAGTAGGAAAAGGTGCTCCACGACTACTAAATTTTGAGTAAAATATATTTTAAAGCACACAACAGGCAGAAAAAAAAACGTTCACTAGAACTAAAAAGCAGTAAACAAAAGCATTCTGTATTCATTTCAAGATGTGCCCTCCCCCCCTTTTCCTGCAAACAGTTTTATTTCGTCTGGTAATTACCATGTGGTTTCTGTCTGGGAAGGTAATGAGAAACAAGAAAAATCAGCTAAACGGAGAGGGAAAAGATTGTGAGAGCTATACACAGCACTATAGTGTGGCACGACCACAACAGTCTGACTGCTGAGTAAAGCCGGCTAATGAAGCATCAGCAGCTCTGAACACGGTATCTCTGCAGTAAAATGGATGCGAGGTGCAGAAGCCCCAAGTGGCTAATAAAATGTGCATTATGCACTACACAGTCACTCAAAGTGCCCCCAGTCAAACATGGTCATTTAGCAAAGAGAAGGTTATTTATTCCCCTCCCCAGAACCACAGGAATATGCACTGATGTTAGTAAAAGCATTAATTAGGTCAATTAATACTGCCTTCACTGGGATCATCACAAACATCCAATCGCAATTTGCACAATCATGCAATTGTGCCATTCTTTGATGCACACCTCCAGGGACAGTGGGGGATATTCCCACCCTAACAATGGGTTCCTGTTAATGTTTGTTGAGACTAAAAATAATTAGGATCATCTAGGAATTTAAACTGAAGGCCAAGCATTCTGCTTGAAGCTCCACCCACTAGTTTACGAGGCTGAGCAGCTAGACTACAGGAGTCATTTTGTGTTTATAGAGGGGCCACCATAAGGGGAAGCAGTAATCTTTTCGTGTGGGGTGGCTGGAATTTAGCTTTTTTTCCATTAGCAAACTCCCACTTCTAAATGCAGTACGCACTGCCCAACAGTGGGTTGTTCATGCACAGAGCAAATCCATCTAAGGTGTGAAGTCATTCATTATTCCATTGCTGCTGATCAATGAAGACTGTATATCTTAGTACTGTCTAAGATGTTAGCTTTTCAGCAATTTTAAAATTATGTTTGGCTTTTTTTTCACCTTAAAAGCCCATACTGTTCTTTTGGTACTTGGTGGTTTTAAAGAGAAGAATTGTAATATTTACCTGCAGAGTGCATCCAAACACACCTATCATGAGCATGACCACAGAGAGGTAGTCTGTGAACACATCCCACCATGGCTTCAGAACCCGGAACGCCGGTTGCTGTTCCGTGAACTGCCGGAATTCGGTCACTGGAATCATACTCCTGTAATGGCACAATGAAGAATTATGAATTGGAAGAAACACAATTGGGGCTGCCCCTAATAGTTGATTAGAAGAGGCTCGATCAACCAAAATGTCATTAGCCGCAGAAAAAAAATCCACGGGAAGTGGCAAAGCCACCCTGTCTGTGATGGAAAGGTAGTTAACGACTGCTCTGTGTGGTAATACACAGTACATCAGGTAGAACATCTGAACTCATTCATAGACCTCAAATATGGCTTATCATCTAAAATATGTAAGTAGTAGCAACTTTACGTGGCAGCTCAAACAAATGCTAACCTAGAAAAAGATATGTCTGTGCAGACTGTGGATACTGAATAGCAGCATGCTCACTGCATGACAGATGGAGGCGCCGGTGCGGTCACTTGCTCTTAAAATACTCCGTCATTTTTGGTCATAAGAGTAATACATATTTTAAATCTGCAAATATTCCACATTTATTTGTGTGCACTCACAATAACAACAAAACATTGCACGTTTGTAAAATAGTGAAAGCAAACAGGATTTACTTTCTGCTGTCTTGATCTTTGAACTTGAGCACATCAAAAATAAATAAATAACCAAAACTTTGTGTATACTTACAGACATGAAAACTATACCCATAGAGAGCAAAATGTCTCATTTAAAATGAAATAATTCATAGAAAAATATTCTCAGATTATATAATCCATATAACTGTACATACAGGCGCATCCACTACTGCGGAGATGAGGAGTCTCCA
This sequence comes from Labeo catla, assembly GCA_012976165.1. Classification (NCBI taxonomy): domain Eukaryota; kingdom Metazoa; phylum Chordata; class Actinopteri; order Cypriniformes; family Cyprinidae; genus Labeo; species Labeo catla. The sequence goes on from VONZ01000075.1 coordinate 1,248,883, forward strand.
ACTTCATCTCTTACAAAGAAAACACCAGAAATACAAAGAAGCCACTAGTTTGTCACTTAATTATTATTAATAATAATGCAGCCTCTTAATTTTTTTCGAAGCCATAGTTCAAACGAACATTCGCAAACAGTGTCGCAAACTTACGCGGTTGGAACCCAGCTCTCAACCTGAGGTTAGAAATATAGTTTCTTGTTAGTAAGACATGTGGGCTTATATAAATTATGATCTTGGGCACAACTGGTGCCCAAGATCATAATCTATATAAGCAAGGTACTGGATTTAATTATTTAACTATTTGGAAAAAAAAAAAAATAGTCTCTGGATTCAAACATTTAGCTGTCAATTAAACTATTTTTCAATTAATAAAACATTTAATAAGGTCAAGTGAAGGTGAAAGGTCAAGCAATAGGCCTAAAACAAAGATGAAAGAAACACGTTACACAATCACCACAATTTTGATGTCAACTTGCAGTTAGTTACTCCTTCAAAAACTTTGCAGTGTGTAGTTATGAAAATTAGTGGAGCATGAAAAATACAACTTTTATTCAAATTGTGAATCACTTCAGCTCACCACAAATGTATGTTATAATCAAAGAAGCTTTCTAAACTACACAATGAATCTCTTATTTACCCCGTGTTTACACTTTGTCGGTTTTACTGAAAGGATTCACCAGCGTGCACTACTACCACTGAACAGAAACTCTGATACTGATCAGACTCTTAAATACCTCCAACTGGCCACTGTGTTCATGAGTCATGCCTGTCATTGGCTACAATGCACAACATTTCAAAAAACACACTGTTAACAAAAAACTATGATGGTCTTTACAGGCCAGGCACAGAACTAGCCTGCTGTACACATGAGAGCATTTGAAAGGCATGGTACTGTTACATTTTTAATATTTTAGTATCATCTTAGTATACCTGTACTTTTGACAACACTGCGGTAGACTAAATATAAATCGATGGGCGGTTAAAATAAATAAGCTATGGTATGACAGTCTTCCTGCATTATAGTATGCAGCAGGTTGAAACATTTTTCTAATTATTGTTTAATACTATCCCCTGTATCCCTGTGTGTTCTGTACAAAACAAGTTCTTACAGATCATCTGTAAGAGCAGGATGGAAAGGACATGGGTTCAATTTCCAGGGAATGCATGGCCTGACCAAACGTATATCCCAAAACCATAGACAAAAATGTATTTATTGTTCTGACAATTTTTTAATAGCCAAAGAATTATAACCTCAATAGGGAACATATGTTTACACGGGAACGACAGGTTTTATTTGAATATTTAAATTTGCATCCCACTGTGTGAAAACCACACCTTCAACGATCCAACCATGTGTATCATCTGGTTATTATTATTATTAATAATATAAGGCTGTTTGGAATAGTGGTTGATTCTTGATTCAACTATTGTCCAGGGCGACACTGTATAACGGCTGCTCATTCATTAGCTACATATTCTTTCCCTTCTGTCTCTACAAGTAAATTAATGAAATAAATGTAAATCCAAACCCATACATCTGTTTATTTGGCGAATATTCAGGTAATATGCAAAATAAAAACGGTGCAAAAAACTGGAATATCAATACCTTGATTTTGTTTTTCTTTCTTTCTTTTTTTTTCAATAAATAAATAAATTAGCAAAAATGTTGACCCTAAACTGACCTTAATTCTTAAATTCTCATTCATTGTCTTAATTGCAAATCAAGTTCAGTTGCAATCAGAAATGACCTATGAATCTTGAAAAACAGTGGATAATAATTTAGGTCAACTAAAGTATTCAACACAACACTGTTATGAAGACTAGTATAATATTCCCTTACATCCTAATGATTTCTAATGTAGGCTGTCTGCCAGGCTACCTCTAATCTCTATTGAGCTGCACTTCTTGCATCATTTCATACACAAAGCATATTCCACTAGTCTTATTAATTATTGAGATTACTGCTGCATATGCTTCACTTTGCAGCAGTCAGCCAGTCAAAAAAGAGGTTTATATATATATATATATATATATATATATATATATATATGTGCACCTATAAAAGGCCTGCACAGATGGAGATCATTGAAACAACAAAGTAGTAAACACACAGAATGCCACAAGGAAGGGGAGCAGTACTAAACTACTGCACATGGTTGAAACCACTATTAATGAGGAGACTTTCTAAGGTACCTTTCACAAAATGCAGACAAGTACCTAGTTGTAGTCCAGCACTTGATGCAACACACCTGAAATCCGTTTTAAGTCAAACATCCTAAATTACTCTCTTTGATCAAAACATCAGATAACCGTAAACATTTCCCATATACTACACGGACTAAAATGAATGCACTTTACGTGCACTAAAATAAATAAATACAAAACATACAGTATAGTGTATAATTAACAAATTAATACACTCATTTATATAGAAAAAATAAAAAAGCATAGCCAAACTTGTACACACACAATTACAGGAAAGTGAATAACACTAGTAGTCTTATCATCACAAACTGGTCAGCAAATGAATTAGGCAAACCAGTCCTCAGCTGGTCATAAATCCTCAAGTGGTGTACTTGCTGTAAATGTTAACATTTCAATGGTGCTTACACCAGAATAAACACAATCAGTCTTATTCAGGTTAAAATATACTCCAGTATGCACATACAGTTTGTACTTTCATAAATATTTCTCAAGAAAAGAGACAACATCAAAACTTGCATATTTAGATACAATCTTTCTGTGTTCTATGCACTGAATGAGTAGCCACAACCATTATAAAATAGGAACCTAGGGGTAAAAAAAAAAACGTAACTGTATATGCAACATGCGTCAACAGGCAGCCTTCATTAGGCAGTGCAAAATATTTGGACATTTGTGAACAGCTGCAGCAGTTCAAGTATCTGGAACTCCTGATTCCTGGCTGAGTTTGTGACACGATATATTTCTGAAACTCGTAAAATGCACATAAATTCCTTTACACTTCCAGGAGCGTAACAAAATGACCTCTAAATGAATAAAAGATACAATTTCATGACATTTATTATAGATAAATGCTACGCCACATTCAATGTTCAGACTCTACGAGACGGAAACTGCTGGCAGACTGACTGGAAAAATCCAAAGGGTTCTGATAGACGAGAAATAAGCAGTACAGAAATGGATGGGGGTCTATGCTCGTTGCTGCAGATCTGCTATTTAATCTAATAGCTTTAAGTATCCTACTAAACTCTGCTCAGTAGAGATCTGTACCATCTCCTGGAGCAGCTCTTCCTGCCAGGAAATGGGGTGATTCTCAAATATAGTCGTGGAAAAAAACGTTGCACGTCTGAATCACATTCAGTCAGCAGGATGAAGAGCTCACTTTCAGAAGCCTCGTTAAAAACATTCGCACGGACGATAAATGTTTTGTAATGTTACGTAGAGACGATTTCCTCTACAGCTAATTGCGGAAATCGAAATAAACAACATTAATGCACGACAAAACAAAAACAATGCACGTTCACGAATGCTATTTTTATTTCAATTTATTTTAATCTCTCGTACATTAAGTTATTAAGTATTTGAAACAGAGGCCTGTCGGTCTAATGTTCACTATGGGTATATATTAGTAAATAATGTAAAATAAATATATGCTAAAGAAAAAATAAAAAACTTAAAAACCTTTAAGAACTTTACCGACGCAAAATTTTAATTGATATTCTATGAACTATACTTTTCTCAGTGTTCATTCATCTCAAGCATATGTTTCATATGTTTTACTAACACGTATTTAGAACAATAACTGTACCACGTTTTTCTCACTGAGGGGGTTTGAAAAGTTAAACGCTGCCCCGAGAGCATTTCGGTGTTTTACCGACTATCCCACAATTACGTCATGAAGATGAAATTATCCAACATAAACGTCAGCAATGTTGACGTTTGTTCTCAAAAACGCGAAGGAAACGGTCCAGGTTTTGACTTACCTTTAAATGGATCAAAAACGCGTTCTCCGTCTAGAGCTGAAGATTCTAGCGGGGACTGTAGCATGTCCTTGTGGCTGCGGTGCTCAGTCAGTTCTGTCCTCCGGCTGCTATAGGCTGAGCTACCTTGGGCGGGTCTTCAGTGCATGACAATAGCGTTCCCAGAACCGCCTTTCTCACTTTCCGTTTAGATTTTGCGCGTTATTATGTGGCGCTACATCTGTCCGTGACCCATAAGCACCACATTGTTACAGCTACTCTCAGAGGCATATCCCTCACATCCCCACTATTTTAACCAAGTAAATAAAGCCACTTCCTATGCGTCACGCTAAAGTTAATTATGGTTTTAACAGTTTTTAGAGTCCTTGTTTAACCTAAAAGACATGGGAGAATGAGCTGGAGGGATAATATCAAGCAGGGCTGTGGTTTAGCCTAATGTAAAACACTGTAATTCACATAGGGTTTCTTTCTGACTGTGTACTTATTAAATGACCATACAATTACAGAGAGTGGAACTACTAAACAACAGTTCAAGAAACAAAGTTTTAAACATCTGTAATGTAACTTTGTATGTGTTTTTAGTACTTTTTTTTTTTTTAGTTTTAGTGTTTATTTTTAGTATTTATTTTAAAAAACTATCACCAAAAGAGTTAGAAAGTGTCCACAAGCTGTCCATTACAGCCATCCTCCTCCACACCAGCCATAGCAGAAATTAACTTGAGCATATCATCCCACTGTCTCCATAGCCTCTGTACTAGATCATATGTTTACAGCATGTCTGATTGGCTGCACCATCTGCCTCAGGCTTGCTTGCACGCTCCCTCTTTGTTCTACGGAAACCCTCTTTGACATTGGGTGGCAGTCAGCAGAGACTTTAAAAGGTCTTCCTCAACTAAAAGCCTATTCACTGTAAGGCCGTGGCACTTTATCAGCTCTGCTGAAAGACTCCATAGCTAGTTCCTTTGGATAAGAGTTAGAACACTTACTGATCTGTGGTGGAACTACATCATGAAATAATTTATTTAAGGCTAGATAAAAGTTCTAAATAGAAAAGTATGTGCAATCAGTGAATAATATGATAAAAATGTCTTTGTGTTGTTGATTAGCTGCATAGCTAATCACTCTTGTAAACGCACAGACAACATTTCAAAGTAAAGCGTAATGTCAAGGACAGAATTCATGGCCCACCAAATAGTTGTTTCAAAGTGATTTATTTCTTGCAGGTGGGAATGTCCAAATATAGTCTACTTAAGATCTAGGAGAAGAATTGTAGTGTTGCTCCACTCTGAAAAACTCCAGAACATTGCAGTGATGGGTTTTATTTAATTATATAAAATTTTGCAAAACCACATGGTCAATAAGATAAAGACTGAGATAAAATACATTATATATACTACATTTTATGATTTTTAAAGTTATAATTTACCCAAAAACTAAAATTCTGTCACTATTCACTCAATCTAAACAACATTCTTTCATCTGTGAAACATAATATATATATATATATATATATATATACATACATATATATATAGAAGATATTTTAAAGAATATTGATAACATTTTGGAATGGAACTGACTTCCACTGTGTAGAGAAAAAAAAGACATTTCTCAGAATATATATATATATATATATATATACATATATACATACATATATATATATATGTATATATATATTCTGAGAAATGTCTTTTTTTTCTCTATACAGTGGAAGTCAGTTCCATTCCAAAATGTTATCAATATTCTTTAAAATATCTTCTTTTGTTCTTCAAAAAAGCAAGTCATACAAGTTTGAAACAATGTGAGGGTGATACAATGATGAAAGAATTTTCATTTTTGAGTTACAATCCATTCACCAAACCTGGGTAGATTTTTTGGTAGGTATTTTTGGTAGATATTTTATTTGCTTACCTGCATGTCAATGCCACCATTAACCGACATCAGAAAACTGTAACTGTGTTGTTAAATTATTAAAATATTAACCATAGCAAATTTTCAAGCAAATATTATATTTTATGTGTTTGGCTGACAAAAAATATTTCCCTGCATTACATGAAGAAACATTAATAAACATGAAAACAATGACATTACACACCCAAAATCTTCAAGGTTTTAAATATTTTGTCCAGACATCCAGAATCAATAAATTATGAATAATTTACTGGCACTGTGTAATGAAATCTTGTAATCCATAAAAAGTAACTGTAATCTGATTATAAGAATTTAACAATGTAATATACTATAATTACAAGTACTTAATTTTTGGAATCTGATTATAATCCAGATTACATGTAATCAATTACTACCCAGCGCTTCTCTTCACTACAACGTTTTTATTGCATTGGTGCACATTTTATCAGTGTGTTTTTCTTGTAATTACACTGGCCCTTTCTGTCATTTCTAAGACAAGATAGTGTCTCTAAAAGATAGTAATTTCCATCACGTGTCACTATTTAATGAAACTTGCCTTATTGATTAACTTAGATAATTAAACACTAAACATGAGTGCCTTTATACAATGTTTAACATTATAGCTCAGACAGCAAAGTCTAATGCAAAAGATTAAAGGTTCTTTTCATTTTTTTCTATTTAAAAAAGGATGTATTAGGTGTTGCCACTTAATAAGGTGTTTCTATAAATGCAGAGCTCTCAAAGGTTCTACCGACAAGGATTCATTTTAGGATCTTTTTCGGTTCTGTAAAAGACTTGGCCAAGGTCATTTGGTCTGCAGATGCAGGTAGTTTAGCAATATTTTATCTTGTTATGTAAGTTTCTGTAGTAGGCTGAGATCTGGTATCTATCATTTCAAGTCTTCCAGTTTTAAAACTGAATTTTTGAATACAAGGTGTCTACTTGACCCTTAGAATTTCATACTGAGTTAACTTCTCCAGACACTGAAGCTCAGCAGTTGTTTTTTGATTGATTCCTAACAGAAACACAGAACATCTCTTTGCCTCTTTAGGAATAATGTATTGTACTTGTCCAGTACATGAAATATAAAAGCAAAGTCATTTTTTGACATCAGCAGTACCACTATAGCTACTCCCATCCTACATTAGGTCAAAGGATCCTGCCTATGGGAGTTTCTGATCATCCACAAAAAACTATAATTGCTAGTACAGCCTGTGCATCCCATCTCCTGTCCAGAACACCCTGCAGCTTGACTGAATTTCTTTTGTATCCTCACTTTTAACTGCTGGGTTAAAAAAAAAAAAGGCCAGAGGTGGATTAAAGCTTGGGTAACTGAGACAAAAATTGCTGACCTTTACCAGTGCTTACTGTATAACATCAGCCAATTGATTATTGTCCAGATATTGTTGACATCAGCATACTGCTTTAACTCAAGTTTATAAAACTTATTTATAAAATGAATTATAAATAATTATGAGTTATAAAATACATAGCTATATGGTTGGTCAGTGATTGTGAAAAAGGGAAACAGGCTGCACAATTTATCTATGTACACAAAAGGCCTATTTCTCTCAAATACTGTTCACAAATCTGTCTAAATCTGTGTTCACTTCTCCTTTGCCGATATAATCCATCCACCTCACAGATGTGGCATTTCAAGATGCTGATTAGACAGCATGATTATTGCACAGGTGTGCCTTAGGCTGGCCACAATAAAAGGCCACTCTAAAATGTGCAGTTTTATCACACAGCACGATGCCACAGACAAGTTTTGAGGGAGCGTGTAATTGGCATGCTGACTGCAGATATGTCCACCAGAGCTGTTGCTGTGAATTGAATGTTCATTTCTCTACCATAAGCCGTCTCCAAAAGCATTACAGAGAATTTGGCAGTACATTCAACCGGCCTCACAACCACAGACCACACCAGCCCAGGACCTCCACATCCAGCATCTTCACCTCCAAGATCGTCTGAGACCAGCCACCCGGACAGCTGCTGCAACAATCGGTTTGCATAAACAAAGAATTTCTGCACAAACTGTCAGAAACCGTCTCAGGGAAGCTCCTCTGCATGCTCGTCGTCCTCATCGCGGTCTCGACCTGACTGCAGTTCGTTGTCGTAACCGACTTGAGTGGGCAAATGCTCACATTTGATGGCGTCTGCCACTTTGGAGAGGTCTTCTCTTCACGGATGAATCCCGGGTTTCATTGTACAGGGCAGATAGCAAACAGCGTGTATGGCGTCGTGTGGGTGAGCAGTTTGCTGATGTCAGTGTTATGGATCGAGTGGCCCATGGTGGCGGTGGGGTTATGGTATGGGCAGGCATATGTTATGGACATCGAACACAGGCGCATTTTATTGATGGCATTTTGAATGCACAGAGATACCGTGGCAAGATCCTGAGGCCCATTGTTATGCCATTCATCCACGACCATCACCTCATGTTGCAGCATGATAATGCACGGCCCCATGTTGCAAGGATCTGTACCCAATTCCTGGAAGCTGAAAACATGCTAGGTCTGGCATGGCCAACATACCCACCAGACATGTCACCCTTTGAGCATGTTTGGGATGCTCTGGATCGGCGAATACGACAGCGTGTTCCAGTTCCTGCCAATATCCAGCAACTTTGCACAGCCATTGAAGAGGAGTGGACCAACATTCTACAGGCCACAATCAACAACCTGATCAACATGGGCGGGAGATGTGTTGCACTGCGTGAGGCAAGTGGTGGTCACACCAGATACTGACTGGTTTTCGGACCCTCCCAGACCCCCCAATACAGTAAAACTGCACATTTTAGAGTAGCCTGTTATTGTGGCCAGCCTAAGGCACACCTGTGCAATAATCATGCTGTCTAATCAGCATCTTGATATGCCACATCTGTGAGGTGGTTGGGTTATCTTGGCAAAGAAGAAAATCACTAAATCACTAACACAGATTTAGACAGATTTGTGAACAATATTTGAGAGACATAGGCCTTTTGTGTACATAGAAAAAGTCGTAGATTTTTGAGTTCATCTCTGTGTGTGCTGTAAGTGATCTTTATTCAGTTTTTCACTAAGACTATTCAGTGCTGACTGGAAGCCAATTAAATATTGAATACCTAAAAAATGAAATAAATGCATTAAGAATTCCCTTTAATTTATAATAATTTGCCCCAAAAGGCACACACTACTGATATCATCTATTATTTAATGTCAGAGTTTTATGACCCCCTGGGGGTCTGTGAAGGTACTGCATTAGAAGACGATTTGAAATATGTATAGAATTGTATTTTTAAATGTTCATGATATTTTTCTCTATTTGAATTTCTGACTACTGGATTAATAAGAATTATGTTTTAATGTTTTTACTTTATTTAGTTTATTTCTAAATGGCGATCACTGAGTATAAAGTCTGAAATCCCCTGAACAGTGAACCCATTAATTAAATTACATAAGCAATGATTCAGTGTACATTTGGTGATTTAACTGGAAAATTATTTAAGCTAAATATAAATATATAATTTGAAATAAGAACAAAATTGTTCAAAATGATGTCTGAATGAGTAGCAGACTAATTAGAAATACAGACTTTGAATGAGCTAGACTGCTAGCAAGCCTTTGAGATTCTATTCATAGAGAGTTTATGAAAAGAATCTCCAGCACATGCTATCCCTAGCAGCTACTGGGAAGTTTATTTCAAAATTTTAAGGATTTCAAAAGGACATTATTTAAACACTGTGAAGCGATACACTTTTAATTTCTTCTTTTACTTTACAAGGTTAGTGGGATTATTGTCTTGTTCAGTGAACCTGTAAATAATACTAAAAAGACATGAAACTAGCACCTACATTACAAGTCTAACAAGTAAAGCATTAAGTGAAATAAGTAAAAGATTGTCTTAAGATGATCAACTTTTGTTCCGAGAGTCGTGTAATCTCTTGAGACGCATAATGTTAATTTTTTATTTAATGAATCACATTAAACGTGTTCAGGAAATGTTTATCATGTATCTGTGATTACAGCGCCATCTGCTGTGTTAAAATACATGTCGACATACGTAAAATTTAGAAAGCTTATAGATCAGAAACCAGAACCAAGCCCACTTTGATTTGGCTCGACGCTGCAACATCACAAGTGAATGTTTTACGTTTTTTTTTTATAAAAAAAAACCCACTTAAAATATATATTTTTGGCAGTTAAAAAGTTCAGGCACTTTTGTTATAGACACAGGTTAACTACTCGGTCTACTTTATGTTGACATGAGACATTTGGTGACATGAAAAAAGTAATATATTGTCTAAAATAGATGCGGGCTGGATGCCTCTGTGAATTATTAATCTAACCCAGACTACAAACATAAAACTCCTGCTCCAAGGCACGTTTTTCCTGCAGTCACCTATGCGAGACCATAACAAACGTGAGTAAAATTGCTACTGTCAGAAAACTGGAATGGTATTTTTAGTTTATATTTTTAAGAAATGTAAATAAAGCCGGCTGTTTTACGCCTCTGCTAAACCTTTCTTGTATCGATCAGTGTGTAACGCTTCTTTTTTATACTTAATTTACGAGCTTAATTTACGATCATGTTTTCATTTTTTCCTGACCTTTGTCGCGAAGGCCAGAAATTCGACTACCACCAGATGTTAAAAACACGAATACATAATTTTTGAATCAGATCTTTCAAGTATTAAGCTAAGTAAAGGTCAGAAAACTGGTCTGAACTATTATTTCACTATCAGACCTAATCGGTGCGGAGCAGTTTACCAAGCGAAAGTAATTTATTTTTTTTTTTTTTTTTTTTACAAAAGAAATTTAATAAACATACTGTAAATATATTTACGACATAACTACATTGCATTTTTTTAGAGGTGGTTTTAAGGAAAACAAATTACAGCCAGACGGAAATGCAACTTTTTGACGTTATGGTGAACAGAATCATTTTCCACGTTGGGATTTCTGGTGCGGTTATGTAAAAGAGACACTGAAGATGAACCGAATCTTGGAAATGAGTCGGAGTTCACTGCGAAGAAGATAAAGTTCATAAATATTTAAAGAGCTTATGCGCACTTTGGTATCTTCCATCGAGCGTTCTGAAAAAGCACAGTTATCACCTAACTTAATTAACATCGACGAACCTCACCATAGTAGGACCAGTCACTTCCAGAACACAAAAATATTCACAAGGGATTTGTATCGACTCTTTGAAAAGAGCAAACTGATTGGTCCGTTTTAGAGGCGTGTGGAGTTTGCGTCAGGAAGAATCTGCTCCCTTCAAACGCAAAATACCTTTACTGTACTGCAACCAATGAACTGAAAGGAGTCTTATATCGGTGACCGCAATGGTTTGAAGTGAGAAATGAATATTTGATACTATCCTGACTTGTTTTATCTGCCAGATATGAATCCTATTCATCTACTCCGTGTTTTTAGATCTGCTCCACGCTTATTACAAACCAATAGATTTAGAACTTTTTCATCCTGTCAAGTGAGTGCAACATTTACTGAGGTAATAATTTCTCTATGGCATTTATTTATTTTGTTCTTTCACTTTTATAGTGCAAGATGGCATCCATAAAACATAAGAACACGAAAAGGATAGAAGGTCTGGACAAGAATGTATGGTAAGAATAGAGATTATTTGCTAACACTTTCTCATAGACATGTGTTAGATATTTTTAATAGTGTCTCTTGTGTTGTTTAGGGTCGCCTTCACATCAGTGGCAGCAGACCCTTCCATTGTCAATCTTGGACAGGGTTACCCAGACATTCCTCCTCCTTCCTACGTGAAAGAAGGTCTCGCTCAGGCTGCAGTGGTTGACAGGCTGAACCAGTACACACGTGGCTTTGTATGTTCCACAGTTTATGATTATCCTGTATTGTGTTAAAAAATCACTCAAATATTACATTTCTGTGTTCAGGGCCACCCAACACTGGTTAAAGCCCTGTCAAAAGTTTATGGAAAAGTCTATGACCGTCAGCTCGACCCGTTTAAAGAGATCCTGGTTACCGTAGGTGGATATGGATCTTTGTTTAGCTCTATGCAGGCTCTGGTTGAGGAGGGAGATGAGGTAAAGCATATTCAGCACTTGTATGTAATACTTTCAACATACAATTGCTCTAGATTATGCCTTCTCTTTACTCTTTTCTTCTCCCTTTTTCAATTCAGGTTATTATTATAGAACCTTTTTTTGACTGCTATGTTCCTATGGTGAAAATGGCAGGGGGGAAACCTGTTTTAATACCTTTGCGATTGGTAGGTTAGCATTACAATATTCTTTGGTGTAGAGTTTGCTATATTTACATGAAATATAACTCTTGTTTGACCTGTTCTGCAGAAGTCGTCATCCGCATCAACCAGCATAAGTAGTGCCGACTGGGTTCTAGACAAGGAAGAACTTGCTAGTAAATTCAACTCCAAGACCAAGGCTATCATAATCAACACTCCTAATAACCCCATTGGAAAAGTAAGGTTACATATATATCACATTTAGTTCCAAAATGGCATTTTAATGCCAAGTTCTGTCACAAAACTCTAGATGGCGCAGGCTGATAGGTCGTCAACTTAAACTGATGATATTCACAGTGTTAAACTACTTGGCACAAGCTGATTGGTTCATATTGCTTATACAGCCAATGAGCTTGCTGCTTTACATTTAAATGGCTGGTTGGCATTCACTAGAGCGTTTCGCAGCACGCTTTCAGAGTTCCTCTGAAACTTTCCACCTTCCCCAGCTTCACCTGTTTAGACCTGTTACGGGTTATTATATATGATATTTGTCTATATGTCTTAAATACTCACAGCACCGTATCAGCGTATGTATTGGCAGTAGCAGGTTCTTGCACTTGCTTTGCAGCAACAACGGCAATAACAATCAGCAGCAGCAGCGTAGCAGATCTATTCTGCCAAGGCCAAATACATTAACACTGTCATATCCATTACCATGCTAAAATCTTCCAAGAGTTGTCTTGATTAAAGTATCGTAAAGCTCTGTTCTATTTCCAGATATTCAGAAGGAGTGAATTGCAAGCTATTGCAGACCTCTGCATCAAACATGACACTCTGTGCTTCAGTGATGAGGTATATGAATGGCTCACATATAAAGGCCATGAGCATGTAAAGATAGGTATGTGATATGTATCCAGTGGTGCATGTCATCTTTTCGTGTCAGTGGATTACAAGTTGTATAAAGATGTGCTGATTCTGCTGTATTCTTTCGTAATAGCAACCCTTCCTGGAATGTGGGACAGAACCATCACCATCGGCAGTGCAGGGAAAACTTTCAGCGTGACTGGATGGAAGGTATTTGACCATTGTCTTCAGTCTTCATTGTTCATATTTAAAGTAATGATTCACCCAAAAATGAAACTTCTGTTATTATGTACTCATCTTACTGTGAATTCCAACCCATCTGCTGTTATTTTTCTTTGTGGAATAAATAAAGATTTTTAAAATTTGAAAAGCTCCCCAGTTTCCAACAAGAAAGCAACATAAACATGTCGATAACAGCTATCTTTTTTTTTTTAATTTAAGATTAAAAATGTCCAAGTTTGGTGCTATAACACCATAGAGTGCAACAGTTGAGTTCCAGAAGGAAAAAAATTCCATTGATTTTCTCCATCGTGGAATTTATTTTTAACGATAACAAAAGGATTCCCATGAAGCACTGTTAAATACATAATGGGGTATGTACGTAATCTCCCTATGTTCATAAACTGCTTAAACAGTTCACCCAAAAATGAAAATTTTCTAATTAATTACCCTCATGTCGTTCCAAACCCATAAGACCTTTGTTCATCTTCGGAACACAACTTAATGATGAAATCCAAAATGCATTTTGGAACTAAATGCAATATATGTGTAACCTTACTTTTGAATAAAGTTGTTATTTTTGTTCTCTTTTTGCACAAAAAGTATTCTCTTAGCTTCATAACATTAGTGTTGAACCACTAATGTGACATGGACTATTTTAACAATGTCCTTACTACCTTTCTGGGCCTTGAACATGATAGTTGCATTGATGTCTATGCAGGGGCAGAAAGCTCTCGGATTTCATCAAAAATATCTTAATTTGGGGACAAATACTTATGGAACTAAGGCTGCAGAAAAAGTGGGCACTGTTACACTCTAGTTTTGGGCAAGCATTGGGCAAGATTTACTATAATCAACAATCAAGGGCCAGTTTTACCAACAGCTTGCGCCAGTGCAGTCTGTCATTAAAATTGTACTGTCAGGTTTTACTAAATACGCACAGTGAAGAATTAGCGCTGAAAAGGTGTGGACACAGTTATTTTTGCTCCTGACCTTACTGAATATGCATTTGTAGGAGTTTCCCTTTCAGATGCAAAATTTATGTGAGTAGAGTATTCAAATAAATCACGTAACGCATTTTACAAACTTATGCGCTAGTCTAATTACTGGCATTTTGCGCCATTATTTAACACCAAAAAAAAGCATGTCTTAAACTATTTTGTGCTTGAAATGGCTGCAGTTATTGTTGTTAGGAGGAGGCACCGCAGAGAAAGAGAGAGCGTGGTAGAAGGGGAGAGGATTTTTTCCACATGTATTAATTGATTTGGAATGCCAGAAGAACACATTATTTGAGCATGTCGTTTGCCAAGCCATGTTATTTTTAATTTGCTTCAGGAAATAAAAGACAACTTGGAACCCTCAACTAGGAGTCATGCAATACCAGGTCTATTAAAACTTCTAGCAAACCTCTGTTCTTTTCAATACACTGGCTTCTTTGTATCTTTATTTGCTACTATGCTAATTTGCGCAGCGCTTGGTATATTGCGTTGGTCGTTATGTAAATGTGTTGCTGCGTCATTATTCTCTAATTTGCGCATTGCTAGTAAATCACCTGCAGAAATTTGCCCTCCCATCTGTGCTGTTTTGGAATTGCGCTTTTGCAATAACTTTCCCTGTTTAGTAAAACTGGCCCCAAATATTTTATCTTTCTGCTGTGTGGCTTATGAAGACTTTATAGTGCACAAATCATATGAACCACTTTTATGGTTCTTTTGGATTATTCTGAAGCTTGACGTCACTAATACTACTTTAAACAATGCCAAATACAACATTTTGGATGTAAACCTGATTCATCTTTGACGTAATTCTGACCCTATTGGCTTGCCATATCGAAAAACGTGTATTTAATGCTTCATATATTTAGTTACACCTGTTGCTCATATATAACTGCAAATTAAATTTTTATTAGGTTTTATATCTTGATACATCATCATTGTATGGTAGAGAGATGCTTAAATATTCTTAAAACATTCTCCTTTTTTTGTAGCTGGGTTGGTCAATCGGGCCTGAACACTTGATCAAACACCTCCAGACTGTTATGCAGAACAGTCTTTATACATGTCCCACCCCATTACAGGCAAGTTCTGTCTGTTATTGTATCGTTATATACGCAGTGTTCTATACATTGTGTGTGTGACACAGTTACGTTGTACACAGTAGGAGGCTGTTGGCCAGGGGCTTCTTCGTGACTTTGAGCTGATGGGTCAACCCGACTGCTACTTTACTTCTCTAGCAGTAGAGCTGGAAGGGAAGAGAGACCGCATGGCAGCCATGTTGAGACAGACTGGCATGACTCCAGTAGTCCCAGAGGGAGGATACTTCATGATAGTGGATGTCACAGCACTCAGTAAGTGGCCTGAAGTGATGTTTGTTAAGAAAATTATATTTATAGAGGCAAAAGTGACATTGGCTGTGGAAAGTTTAATCTAATTAGTAGTGTTCTGTCTTGTTTGTTGAATATAGATCAGGACTTGTCACATATGGGAGATGATGAACCGTATGACTACAAGTTTGTCAAATGGATGATAAAAGAGAAGGTATCCTCTTGTGTGATTTTAGGAATAAATAACAGGACAAAGCACAGTAAAATGTACAGAATTGTCTTTAGAATATATATTTTTTTTATTTCAGAAACTGGCTGCAATTCCTGTAACTGCTTTTGTGGGGGAAGATTCAGTAAAGCAGTTTGAGAAATACATCCGTTTGTGCTTTATCAAGGTAAGGAGTGGGTTAACTCTAGGTTTTTTAACTCCAGGAAATGCAAAAGCACATTCAGCTGTCTAAAGGTAGCTAAATCTATATTTAGCTATCTTTCCTTTCTGAAACTCTGAATGTTGCAGAGATGATTTCAGAATAATCAGTGACATTAAATGCCTTGCTAATGCTGATGGTATATTATGGATTTTTTACTACAGCAAGACAGCACTTTGGATGAAGCAGAGGTCATTCTGAAGAGCTGGAAGAAAGGCTGATTTTTGCAAGTCTTATAATGAATTAACACATGCAGCACTGGTCAGATTTAACTTCAGTTTTAAATTGTTACATCCTCTTACAACGACCTAAACTGTGGCTGAAATGTTTGTATTTACAGTTAGGCGGATCAGTAATTTTGAGAAGCCTGTTGGGATTAAGAATAGTATGTTATGTGTTATTTTTAAATTAATATTCTGTCACAGGCTATTAGTTGTATTAAATTTGCTGAATTTAATGCTTGTATAAAATAAACAAGTAAATAAAAGGTGAAATAACCATTTTTGTCTGGCTTTTTAAATGTGCTGTTAAATAAAGCTGTTTTACTGACAATTTTCAAACACTGATTGATCGATTACATGAGACATTAGTTTTAAGTTAACATTAACCTATAACGTCATGCAACTGATTTCCATATTATTGAACATAGGCCTATCGTTGGTCTACAGTCCACAGCAGTCCAGTCTGTGGAAGATTTATTTGTTTTTGTAAACATGCACTAAGGTGGTGTTGCATCACGTTGCTGGATTTCTTGATAGCACACGTACATCTCAGAGACATCTATTTGACATCTGCATTTACATCTGTAAGACGTATTTTTTAGAGTGTTTGCTCATCTGCAATACGTCTATTGGACGTTTCCTATCAGGTGTCAAATAGACGTCTATTAAATGTCTTTAAGATGTTTATGATTTAGAATGTATGTAAAACTGACATCTTACAGACGTCTATCAGATGCTTGTACACAGCAGATGCTATCCAGATCAAGTGATCTTAAACAGACATCTTGCAGACGTACATGTGCTATCTAGGTTTGAATCATGCGTTTGAAGTGCTTGAATCAAGACAACAACACAAGAATCATTAAGTTTTAGCTCATTCAGTTTATTGCGTTTCATTGAATATCATTTAATGTATTTTGAACTCTGGTAATTTATTTTTCTCATTACTTAAAATATGTATTTCATTTCTAGCTACTCATAAATATGGTTTATAGCAGGTGTTAACAGTGATTAGCAACCATTACTAATGAAGCACAGGGTTGGGTGGGGTTGCTATAAACCAGCTCATTTGGTTAGAGAGAATAACCACCTCGTCCTCCTGTTGTCAATCATCGTGTCATACCCCCAATTGTGTCATTTAGAAGGCTTCTTTCCAGATCGCCTTTTCCAAAGGCTCTTTATGACGTCATATTAAGTCTCCTTGGCAGGGTTGCCAGGTTGTCACAACAAAACCCGCCAAGCTGCTACTCAAAACTAGCCCAAAAGTAGCCCAATAGCGTTTTGAGGGGGGTCACTATGGAGATAAAATAATGCCATAAAGATTTGCATGTGAAGAGTACGTGTTGTGCAAGTGTACATAAGACTGTAAGCGTAAATTAAATTTGCATGCGCAAGAGAAGCTTTGTAAAAGTGTAAATGGCGTTTCAAGCGTAAGAAAAAAAGATTTGCAGCATTTTATTGTTACTCGTAAGTGTAATTCATGTATTGTGAAACTGCAGATTCATGCTTTTGCAAAATAAATACAATCTGCATTCTTCCGACTTCCATTTCTCCGCGCTTACACTTTTGGCACGTTCTTTTCGCTAAAATACGGTCAAAAGCCCTGCAAGCCTGTGAACAGTGATTTGCACACGAAAACAACAGTTTAAAGATCTGCAAAACAGATTGACTGCGTAGGACCAATCTGTATGTGTAAAAAACAAACTGTTGCAAATGCCTAAATGACTTTTTGTGTATGTAGGACACAAAGTTGCCGAAATAATCGGATATGTACAGCACCATCTTTCTTTTATCTGCGCTTACACTTTTGGCACGATTCTCTCACTCACTGAGTTTTGCAAGCGTGAGGGGGAGGGCGGGTCCACCACCTTTTTGTAGCCAATCAAATGAGACTCTCGCGGACTCCATTTACTCTTATCTGATTGGTTCAATAAACACATCACACGCCAAAACATTTATCTTCATTTAGTTCTCGCTGCCGCTCGCTTCCGGTGGAATGGTACTTTTAATGTAGACATACATTAAAATAAATAAATAAATAAACAACAACTTAATTAAAACATGATACTTTATAAGTTGTGTACCATTAGGCTAGACTCTCATGTGTTCATCCTGAATTGTTAGCTGGTGTTAACATTATTGGATTGGTTTGGCTTTACATTGAAATGCATATAATATAGCCTAATATATAGCTGATGTTAAACATTACAAAATGATATGTGACAATGCTCAACAATAGTATCAGAGTGCTATACTTTTTATAAAACCTTTTTACTATAACAATAAAGCTACATAAATCTGAATTTGACGATTTTCCAGACCATGTCTCTGTTTATTGTATTTAACACTCAGTTGTATACTTTGACATTTTTGAAGATTTTGAAAAAAAAATTGTAAAATCCCTTTAAATTACATGTTAAAGTGAAAAAAATAAATAAATATTATATTCACTATATTGAACCAAATTTTAGTTAAAACATTTGAGTTGAGTCGTCCCTGATCAGTAGACAGGTGAAATTATGCATGTTATTATAAATTACAAATTATGCTGCTAGTGCGGATACTAGGCCATGTTTAACACTAGCACCGCCAGGGGTCGCTGTACACCTAAAAACCTCCAGCGGGTAAATTTTACCCAAGCACGACTACCGTTTTTATACGCATAAAGAACATTTTATTTCAGTGTATTATGCCACTGTTTTCATAAAGAAACATCTAAATATGAGATCACAGTCAGATGAGCCGTCATATGCTCAGACTACCCAGCTAACAATTTTTGGTTCCCAGAACGTTCTGGGAACATTAGGTTTTGGTTCCCAGAACGTTCCCAGAACGTTACCGAGAACGTTCCCTATTGGTTAGCCAGGAAAGTTTTCTTAACGTAAATAGAACGTTCCCTGCAGGTTAGGGGAACGTTCTGGGAACCTATCGGGAACGTTCCGGGAACGTTCCCGCAACGTTCTGAGAACGTTCCCAGAACGTTCCCTGTAGGTTCCCAGAACGTTCCCCAACCTAAAGGGAACGTTCTATTTACGTTAAGAAAACTTTCCTGGCTAACCAATAAGGAACGTTCTATTTATGTTCCTAGAAGGTTCCCTGAAAGTTCTCTGAAGGTTCCCAGAACGTTCTCCTAACCTCTTCACTCCGATACCGCTGCCGTATGTCAGCACTCCCGCGTCCCGTAGTGAGCAGCATGGAAGACGGACGGATGTGGACCTCAATAATCACTACTACAAACCATGTCTTGTTTTAAACTATTGTTTAATCCTTACAGATATTTAGAGCACATTTAGCCACCATAAAATGACATTAAATTATCCTTTAATATCATAGATTTGTTTTATTCGTTAATATATAAGATTAGAAGTACCATAACCCAGATTTTGTTTATTAAAGCACCAAATAACACTGACTTCAACAAAATATTGGATTTTAAAAATGTGAATTTTATTTTTACAGACATTGAAAACGAATAACATTTATTTGACTTTAATTAGGATAATATTACATTCGTTTCTTACCGCTGAATTAACGACGATGTGCTTCTCTCTTTTGGTCAGTACACAAAAACTTTTCCGTTAACATCATGTTCTCTTCAATTGGACGTGTCAAATTTCCCTGAAATCACAATATTTACTCTCGTATATATATATTAATTATAAGTAATTATTCATTAAAGCGATCAATCAACGAATGTTAGTCAGTCAGTAAAACGAAATGACCGTTAATTTTTAAATTACGCGGGTGCGCGGCTTTCTGTGGAAGGCAGGATTGAGCGCGTGCTAGAGAAGCGCGTGCAGATCAGAGGCGCGCAGAAAAGAAATATACAAACAAACCCAGTGTTAATGATATGATTTTCTGACTACGCTTAACCTTGGCTTAATTGGAATTATATTATAATTATAATTCGAATTGACCACTTTGATGTCTACACTTTATTAAACGCTTATTTCAGACGTGAAATTCTGCAAAAAAAATAGTTTGTTTATGATGAAAAAGGATACATTTCAACATTAGAATGATCAGAAAGATCTGCCAAGTTTTTATTAGTTTACACGGATATGACAACTAAAAATAACCTGCAGGGAACGTTCTGGGAAGGTTGTTTTTAGGTTATAAAATTAAACCAAAAAATAACCTGCAGGGAACGTTCTGGGAACGTTCCCTGTAGGTTGTAAAAATGCAATCTAAAAATAACATGCAGGGAATGTTCTGGGAACGTTCCCTGTAGGTTGTAAAAATGCAATCTAAAAATAACCTACAGGGAGCGTTCCGGGAAGGTTGTTTTTAGGTTATAAAATTAAACCAAAAAATAACCTGCAGGGAACGTTCCCTGTAGGTTGTAAAAATGCAATCTAAAAATAACCTACAGGGAACGTTCCGGGAACGTTCTCTGTAGGTTCTAAAAATAAAACCTAAAAATTACCTGCAGGGAACGTTCTGGGAAGGTTCTTTTTAAGTTATAAATTTAAACCAAAAAATAACCTGCAGGGAACGTTCTGGGAACGTTCCCTGTAGGTTATTAAAAAGAGAACCTACAGGGAACGTTCCTAGAACGTTCTCATTTGGTTCCCAAAAAAATAACCAAACGGGAACCATAGGGGAACGTTAGGGGAACGTTCTGTGTTTGCTGGGTAAGTAGTAAGATAATGACAGCACGAAAATATAGGCATAATATAAATGCCACGTTTTTTTATCTTTTTTATCTAAACCATTTTTAGAGGATTGTAAATTACACCATTTGAATGTTTTATTCAAAGTCTGTTATGTAGGCTACATTTAAAAAACAGCCACGGGTAAAATATACCCCGTGGCAGTTTTAGTATCATCAAAATTACAATATTACAGTAAACTATCATATATTGCCTTTTGAGGAGGAAAAGGACACAGCTCGAAATTCAGTATGAACACATAGCCTGGTACACAACTTATATCGTGTTTTTAGTTTATTTTATTTTTAATGTATGTCTATAAAAGTACCATTCCACCGGCAGCGAGAACTAAATGAAGATAAATGTTTTGGCGTGTGATGTGTTTATTGAACCAATCAGATAAGAGTAAATGGAGTCCGCGAGAGTCTCATTTGATTGGCTACAAAAAGGTGGTGGACCCGCCCTAAGTGAGTGAGAAAATCGTGCCAAAAGTGTAAGCGCAGACGAAGCGGTGCGTATCGGATTATTTCGGCAACTTTGTGTCCTACATACACAACAAGTCATTTAGACATTTGCAACAGTTTGTTTTTTACACATACTGATTGGTTCAACGCAGGCAATCCGTTTTGCAGATCTTTAAACTGTTGTTTTCCTGTGCAAATCACTGTTCACAGGCTTGCAGGGCTTTTGACCGTATTTTAGCGAAAAGAACGTGCCAAAAGTGTAAGCGCGGAGAAATGGAAGTCGGAAGAATGCAGATTGTATTTATTTTGCGAAAGCATGAAGCTGCAGTTTCACAATACATGAATTACACTTACGAGTAACAGTAAAATACCGCAAATCTTTTTTTCTTACGCTTGAAACGCGATTTACACTTTTACAAAGCTTCTCTTGCGCATGCAAATTTAATTTACGCTTACAGTCTTATGTACACTTGCACAACACGTACTCTTCACATGCAAATCTTTATGGCATTATTTTATCTCCATAGGTCACCCGGTAAAAATTGAGCTTTGGGAGGTAAAATACACGTTTTTGGCTGGATTCCCTGGGTAAAATTAGCATTTCAGTTTTTTTTTTTCTTTACTAAAAGTAATAAATTCCCGTTTTTTGTGAAATGTTTTACGATAAACATTTTTACCGCATTTGTTATTGTTTGTTTTGCTATAGAATGCTCACAATTATGAGCTAAACAAAGGATAAAATAAACAATTGCTGTATTTATTATTTGAATGTGCTAAATACATTTTACTGCACCACAGATTTGTGGTGCAGTAAAATGTATTTAGCTACAGACGTGAATATATTAACGTTAAATATTATTATCAAGCATTCATACTGTTAGTAAAAAGCTTGTGAATAGTCATGTTATTTACCTCAGAAGAGATAACAATAATGAGCTTTGGAACCCAGATTAACCTATAACGTTTGAGGGCCCAGCGAAAACTTGATACGCCACTGGTGCAGCTCATGTGGGTGACACAGGTTCAAATCTGACCTGCATTTCATTTTACTTCTGTCACTGACAATCTGTAACTCTTTACAAATCTGTTTTCCCCCATAGGGCAATTTCATTGATCAACCTCAAGATGGCATCATTCAACCTGAAAATATTCAGTATGAGTGTGAGACATAAAATGATATAAAATTATGTATTATTTCATTTTGAATTGGATCTCTTTGGTATTTTTCTGTTGGCAGCAAATGTCAGTAAAGTGCAAAGAGAGTAGATTGATGTTAAGATTGTTTGATAAGATGCACAGGTCACACATAATGTCGATCCTTTATAAAAGCTTTTACTTTCTAAAGCAGTTTGGGTTATACACTAATAATTAAGCTGTAGAGGCTATATATTTATTACAATAAGGTGCAAAATAGAAAGAGATCTGGAGTATTTCAACAACAGACTCAACTCAGAATGTGTTGAAACAGTAGGAATCCACAAGACTGTGCTATGACACAATTGTCTAAATTCCTATTCCCAAATTTAAAGACTTTTATCACTGACACCCAAATTCCCTCCTATATTTTTGTTCACTTCCTCTCTGCAGATAAAAGGGTTTCTGAAGCACCAACAAGTGAAGGGCGGAGCCTATCCTCTCCAACCTATTTCCCAGCTTCCCTTTCCTCTTCCTGTCTGTAAATCTGTCCCATGTCCTGACTATCCCCTGGAGAGCATGTACCCTACTATTTCTATGACATTTTTCCAAGATAACGTCTGGTCACTGACTATCAAACAGCAAAATCAGATTTACACTGCTGTTCAAAAGTCTGAGTCCAGTCTGAAATCTGGTTCAATCTAATTTAAACCTGGAAACAAAGTTTAAAGGGGTCATGGCATGTCCTTTTTATTTTAAAACATTCCTTATAACATTAAATAATTATTTAAGACTTCTCTAGGTCATTAATCAAATAAGTACATTTTGACATTTAACATGAGCTCTTTCAGTGCAAATGGTCAAACGTTCTAGCTCAAGATGCTCTCTGGGACGTTCTCAAATCATGCTGGAGAGTGTTGCTTCATCAATTTTGCAAATAATTGTTTTCATTTAAAAACAGCACAGTGGGAGTATTTTACGTTTATGATACTGTGCAGAGGAGGCTGTTAAAACACATTACCGTAATCTTGAACACAGAGAGGAGGGAGTTACGAAAGTTCACAGAGTGGATGAAGCAAAACTAACTTGCTTTCCATGGGAAATCCTTATTAGTCATGTGGTAACTCTCACATACACACCCAAACAGGACCAGTTAGACCCGCAGAGCGATAACTTTGTTCTTCCCCTCAGTAGTCAGCTGAGGTGACTCAAACATCAAGCTTCTGTTTTTTTTTTTTGTTTTTTTTTCACTGAAAATTTGTCAAATGCCACCCACAGCAGGAAACGGTAATTTCTTTTTTAGCTTATTAGTAAATTCTCTAGACCGGTTTTCATCTGCCACTGATACAAAAACATAATGTTACAGCAAGTACTAAAACTTGAACGTCAGGTTTTACCAGACAGGTATGTCAGTCATCTTCTGTAGTACTAGTAAGATTTACATATCAGATTTTCGTAGTAGTAAATACATCAATTCTTATTTCTTAACAGACAGCCCAACAACACGTTTAAACCAAATATATGAAGCATACACGTTTTTCGATATGGAACGCCAATAGGGTCAGAATTACGCCGAAGATGAATCGTGTTTACATCCAAAACGTTGTAAAATAAGAACTTTATTTCTACCCAAGTATAATTTTAAAGTGCATGTACACAAATTTGGTTGGTATTATGGGTTTGTGTCTTCATTAGTTTGCTTGGAGTACACATTCTTCAGTGAAGCTCTTACCAAGAGGAATAGACAGAAACCAGGTGTCAGTTGGTGTACAGAATGTATTTAAGGAAGGTTTCGTGATACACTCGAGTGGAATCTTTGGCAGGAATCCATCATAATCGTACTCAGAGAGGGGTGAGGTCATTGTAGGAATGAACGTGTCGAACAAGTAGGAATGGTGATCACAGACATACGAAACCATTTCTAATAAAGGTGGTTTAATGTTGACATATACAACCACAAATGGCTAAATTGTGAGAAATCGTTGCAAAATTACAAAGATCTGAAACAGACTACAAATATCCTTTAAAAAATGTCAACTAATAAAACATACAGCCAGCTTTGGCATGACCACATGCCAAAAATATACACTTTTTTTGTTTGTTTTCATGAATATACATTTTTACATTCCATTTGAAAAGTTCAGAATTGCTCTCAACTTTGAGCTGCCCTCTCCAAAATGATAATCTTACAATTCATATATATGTGTACAACCATTGTCATAACATACAGCAGATTCAAATGGCTAATATTCTAAAAATACAGTATAAAACTATAACTTACATTTCTTTTGATGATTAGAGTACAAGGATACTTTTATAGAAATGGAAAGAAGATCAATTAGATTGCAGCTTTCTCTCATTTTGCCTTGATAAAATTCAAGTTCATTTATCTGTGCTCTTGGCCAAGGTGTTTTTTAATCCAATAAAATAGGTAGAGGAACATTTGGCAGGAATGCTTTGGTAGGTTTTCTGTACCTGATAGGTATTGTTTGGAAGCCCTGTAAAGAATTTAAGGCATTGAAGGGAATACAAGAAAATAAATAATTCGAGAACTGTTCTTGAGTTTGCTCGTCTTGTAAGATGCTCCTATTATGGAGTGAAGAATTCGCAATTTGATGTCTTGGCTGGGTTCGGTTCTTCAGTTGTGTGTCGGAAATCTTAAAATCTGAAGATAGTAGGCACATTTTAGCTTTTAAAAGCAGAGAAAATGGTGGAAAAATGGAGAAGGAAGCTGCAGTTGATCCTGTTGAATCCTCACAAGTTTAAAATGGTCACCAATCAGTGTCCCAGTGCTCTGACAATGAGAAGATGCCACATCGGGCTACCAAGACTCAACAACTTCATTCTTGTTTCTTAAAACAGGTTATTGCCAGTCCCTTAAATGGCACAATAAGAGCATAGCGGGAAAGCAGTTTCTTTTCCAATGTGTCCCACAGAAAGGGAGTTGTTCAGCTGGTTCAGTGTTGAGCATGTGCGAACAGGGTTTATGAGGATCTGGGTTAACACCAGTCAGCGATGTAGTCAAAGTCTGCAAACATCTCCTGCTCGTTGTCTGTCAGAACCCTTGGCTCACGAGGTGGAGTCAATATCGGTGCCTCTGAGGTGAATTCGTCGTCAAAGTTACTAACATCTTCACGACCTTTGATGGTCGGCACAAACGGAGGCCGGATCTTCTTCGCCAGCAGTCCGGCCCAATCCATATTCTGAGGAAGAATAAACAAATGTGTGGTAAGGAGACGGTCAATGACATTTGACAGTTAAAAAAAAGGTTAAACAGATGGCGTACTCTGAAAAACGGGTGCCTCTTCACTTCCTCTGCATCTCGTTCCCCTGCGCCAAGACGCCGCTCTGGATTTCTCCTCAACAACTGGATAAGGAAGAGAATGTTTAAAGCTTATAAACATAGTTAGCTTGTAAATTAATTTGAGAATATAAAAGTGCCAAAAAGGAACGATCTTTTTGTAATAAAGCTGTGTTGTGTAAACAACTGTAACTGTAGTCTAGGACAATAGTTTAACCATAGCAGGACACATTCAAACATACCCTTCTCATTATGGAAATGGCTTCCGTGGAGAGGAACCTTGGATAGCGAACTTCATCGTTAACAATACTGTCAAACACCTCCTCTTCATCATCACCAGGGAACGGGGACTGTAATTAAAATAATGTTAATATTATTTCAGATAATGAAGTGCTGAAAATAAAAATGTCTTAGCTTCTATTATTTCCATATCATTAAACATCCTATCAGTACTAAATTACTACTAAATAAATTAAAATTGTAATAAATTCTAATTATTAATTATGCAATTAAAAATACATGCAATTCATCATGTCCCCTGGCCCGCATGTAATTTGTCAATTTAAGATTTAAGTATCATGTTCGTGTTTTTTAGTTTCAACCACTTGAATTTAGTCAATACGCCTAACAAAACCAAACTGAAAATGGTTCACATGGGACGCTGTCTTGTTTAAAAGAAACAATTAAATGGAAAGCAACAAAATGGCAACAGAATGCAGTAAACCTGAGACGTTTTGCAAAGTTGAACTGCTTGAAACACTATTAAAAAAATGGTGCTCATAGAGCGAGACACTGAAAAACAGTGAGACGTCAAATAGAACAGATGGAATGTCTGAACAGGTTCTGTGTGAACGGTCCGTTGGTCTATATCAGGCAGGCTGAAAAACTGTGGACTGTACATCAGTGACTTAGGTTCCATTATATGGATATTCTACCAGTTCTAAAGTCACTAAGGGTGTGTTCACACTTGTCAATTTAGTTAGATTAAAACCAACTCTCGTGTGACTGCTCTGTAAGCGCGGTTCATTTGAGTAGCCATCCGAACCCTGGTGTGCACCAAACAAGCGGACCAAGACCGCTAAAAAGATGGATCTCGATCCGCTTCCAAACTAACTCTGGTGTGGTTTGAATGAAATATGAAAGCAACATGAACCAAATACTTCTAAACAAACCAAAAACAGGATGTAATGACAAGATGCGACGCTATGTGACATGATTTAACAACGCAGAATGAGCTCTTTGTGATGTCGCACATAGTGAAAATAAAATCATATGTACACACAACGAGCGCGCTTGGTCCAGCAGATGGCATTAGGTATATTTGACAAAGTAGGTGACTGATCAGTGAATGGGTACTTTGATGTCGTACACAGATCAGTCTGCGCCACACCACTTTAAGTCGAACACACCTTTTGATTGGGGTGTTCAGTGAGTTTCATCACAAAATATACGTTATTCAACCCGTGAATGTATCACTGTGCCTTTAGGTTTGGTATCTTTAGGTTCGCTGTCAAAAATGCCTGTAGCTTGCATTGAATTGAAATTACACGTAATGGAAACGCTCCACTTTCACAAAAATGCTCATATAATCTCAAAAATTTTTTTGTGCTCAAATAAGGTGGTTTTCAGACAATTAAAAAAAGGAATATTTCGCAAAACTGCATTTTTTTTTTTTTTTTGCATTTACAGATCACATGGTGTACGTAAAAAAAATCATATGATCATTCTTCAGCAAGTCGTTAGCATGACTGAAAGTGTCAACCTAAATTAAGTTAACCTCGTTAATTTTTGACAAAATACACTACCAGTCAAAAGTTTTTGAACAGTAAGATATTTAAGGTTTAAGAAGTTTCTGCTCACCAAGCCAGCATTTATTTGATCCAAACTACAGCAAAAACTGTAAAATTCTGAAATATTTTTACTAACTAAAAGAAGTGTTTTTCATTTGAATAATTTTTATTGTGTTTTAAAATTTAAATGTATTTTATTCCTGTGATTTCATTACTTCAGTCACATGATCCTTCAGAAATCATGCTAATATTCCGATTTGCTGCTCCAAAAACATTGTTGAAAACAGCCAAGTAGAATTTTTTCATGTTTCTTCGATGAATAAAAAGTTCAGAAGAAAGGCATTTATCTAAAATAGAAATCTTTTGTAACATTATAAATGTCTTTATCACTTCCTTGCTAAATAAAAGTATTCATTTCTATAATTTCTTCAGTGTACTATAACCTCCAAGAAACACTTAATACGTGGCCACTCTCAAGTATAGGGGGCTTTCACTGTCATTAATGCTTAGACAGTTTACAGTACACACGTAAGCGGCGCATTACGGCTCCGACACGGCCACCAGAGCTGATCGTGGCCACCCTGGTCAATGCTTGTGTAAAGATATACGCCTCCTTCGAATAAATATAATGGGTAGTGCAGTGGCACTAGCCAAAATTCACCAAAATCCTTTGCCATGAGTTGGCATGAGAGGAGGAAAAAAAAAAAATTTTAGTCGCATAACATCGGTTAATGGAAACGCTGTCATTTTGCAATACTTTTTAATCAACAATTATAAATTATAACCAAACTGTAATAGAAACACACCTAGTATTGTTGAATGAACCAAGAGAACCGTACCAAGAGAACTATAAGTGTGAATGCACCCTGAAGTTCTAGTCACATTTTATGACTTTTCAAAGATTTAGTCATCTGAAACAATAATATAATATAAACTCTACTCTTCATAATTTTCCCCTTCAATCAATCAATCAAGTATCCAACCATCTATCATACCTCTCCAACCAACATCTCAAAGATGAGAACTCCCAGACCCCACCAGTCCACCGCTCTTGTGTACGACGTCTCAGTTAAAACTTCCGGTGCTAAGAATTCAGGAGTGCCACAGAACGTACTAGTACGATCTCTAAAGCCCATTCCTACAGGATGGGAGATGGAATGAGTTACACCCATATTACTGACAACACATAAATCACAAAAACATTAGCAACATTAGTAATAAAAATACAATATCCACCTTCTTTGCAGAGACCAAAATCTGCAATCTTGACATATCCCTCAGTATCTAGTAAAAGGTTATCCAGCTTTAAATCCCTGGAGAATAAAGTTCATGACAGTCACACGGGGTCCATAAAATGTTCATAAAGTCTTCTGCTTTTACATCCAAGACTGACACTTACCTGTACACTATTTTATGGTCATGCAGATATTGCAGGCCCAAGACTACACAAGCAGCATAAAATCTGAGGACATAAAAACAAATCATTTTAGAAGAAATCAACCTTTTGGCTTTTTAAGTGGACACCGATTAAGTGACAGCAGCAATGGTAAATTTAGTCACTCACACAGAGCGTGGCTCAGAGAACACGTCTGCATGAATGTGCATCATCAGGTCTCCTCCCGCTGCGTACTCCATGACGAAACACACATGGTCCTTGGTCTGGAAACAAGCGAAGAGGTTCACCAGGAACGGATGTCGAACGCTGTTCACAGTCTCAAAGATTCTCTTCTCGCACATGAGGCTGTGGACAGACAGTAATATGTAGCGTAAATGGACAGTTGACAGAAAACGTGCATTTACCTTTTTTTTCCCTTTAATATATCCAGTTAAAATTTATGAGACATACATACTTAAGCTGCTGTATTTAAGACTTTCTACTTTCTATCATATTGTCCTGTAGTGTGACAAATACATTTTTAAAAGAATCACATCACTTTGTCAGTTAACATGGCCATATTAACTACATGCATAATAATTATAACAGGATAAGTTAAAAATTAATTCGTTTTAAGTGGAATGTTTATTACCCTAATGCATATTTAATCTTAACAGTGACTGTTGCTAATGCACGTAGCATTACATTTGTATCGTTTTAGCCTCGGTATTAGAATTATAAGACGTTACAGAAAATTATTGAGAAGAAAATGGAAAATTGCAAATGATATAGCAGGAAGTTACAGAAAATTAGAAAGTTGCTAGTATGAGGACTTCAAAATACCATACCAGTCAAAAGTTTTTAAACAGTAAGATTATTTATTTATTTTTGAAAAGAAGCCTCTTCTGATCACCTGTATTTATTTGAGTACAGCCAAAGTACAGCAAAAACAGTAACATTCAGAAATATTTGTACTATTTACAATAACTGTTTTCTATTTGAATAGATTTTAAAATGTAATTTATTCCTGAATTTTTAGCATCATTACTCCAGTCACATGACCCTTTAGAAATGATTCTAATATTCTGATTATTATTATGTTGAAAACAGCCGAGTACACGCTGCCTACAAGGCTATCGACACTTTTGACCAATTAAAAAAAAATCCTTGCTAAATAAAAGTATTAATTTCTATCATTTTTAAATTCTTTTAAAATTTTACACTAAAATATATTCAGTTTTAAAATATTACAAATATTTCACAATTTTACTGCTTTTGCTGTATTTTGGAACAAATGCAGACTTTGTGAGCAGAAAAGTATTTAAAAAAAAAAAAAAAACATTAAAAATCTTACTGTTCAAAACATTTTGACTGGTACTGTATATGAATAAATGTAAATTTATAAATATGTACAATAAATTAGCAATAGATGCTATTTCTTGTTATTTCTTAGCAATAGATGCTGTTTAACCTGAGTGCAAACAGCAGTAGACAATATTTACATTTCATGTAAACAGCAATAGATTATATTTACACAATGTAAATATAGCAGTATTTTCTTTGTAGTAATATTAGTTAGATGCTATTTTTATTACTTTATATTACTTATATTACAACAATAACATATTGAGTGTAAATGATAGTTTTTATTAAACTTATTAAATGCCACCTTGCTGGGAAAATAAAGCCCTCCTTACAGTGGGGAACGGCGTTTCAGTTCCAGCTGGTTAGGTTTACGTAGAAATTAAAGTGATTTCTCTATTTTATCCATTCAAAAGATTACGAAAGCGATCCCAGTTCTGCACATAAACGTAGCGCAATACAGACTAAAAACATAGCAGAATATTTGTCTATGGTTCGCTGCGCAATACCGTCTTTTGTCTCCTCACAGCACAATTCGTGCAAGCTGACTACAGTTTTTGTCAGCGCTTCATTAATTAAAATGTACGTTTGTGAGATCGTAATGAACTAAGACGGGTGACCGCTTTTTAATGATTATAAAGGGAGTTTGCAAGTTAAATAGAATTTATACAACAGTTTAATACATTTTTGATCTTACACAAGTTAATTAAGTGACTTACATTTTAGGAACACTGTTGTCTGATTCTGCTCCATTTCATCAAAAATAGTTACAAAGAAAGTCACAGCTGCGCTCCTGCACATCTATAGTCTTTGACACAGCGCTGTTTCGTTTTTTGAATCAACTTTTTTTGAATCGACTGAATAAATCATTCCGTCACAAAGACTTTGACTTGCTGCCACCTACTGGCGGTTTCAGCTTCATTTTTAAAATATAAACAGAGTCATTTAAATCGTTTAATATTTATATATTCAAAACAATCTTATAACCTTGTTATTATGAAATACATTAATGCCACCTCTGAATCTAGTCAAAAAAAATCTGTAAATATTCCTAAATGCCACATTTGTGCTCTTCTGTGCCCTGCTGATTTCATTTGACTGGTAATGTATTTGTCATGTGATCAGAAGGTGTTCCAAAGTTGTTTTTGTTTGTTTGTTTTCCCCCCATTAGGAACACACAACATAAAACAAATGTTTACTTTGGCCATAATTGCAGGCGCCTGTCTTAATATCCAAGAAAGTTTACAGAAATTATGAAATAAGTTTAAAGTTATTATAGATTATAAAGGGTTTTATAATTAAATACACTGGCCTTCAAAAGTTTGGAAACACCCTAGAAAAGTTGGTTTTTGGACAATATTGGCATGAATCCTTTTTAATTTGTGATAATTTTGCACTGATAAGGGACAACACAAACTACGAAAACATATTACATAAACAGTTTATACATAGAAAAAAACATAAATTTTCGATTCATCAAAATATCCACCATTAGCAGCTATTACAGCTCTGCATAATCTGGGCCTAAATTCACTGTATTCTAAACTTAATTGGCAATCAATTGTTAAAGCTGTTAAAGTGTGCTGACCCAAAAATCTTTTAAAAACCTGGGCCAAGTTTAAACCTGTAACCAGTTTGACATGTATATACTGACCTTAATTTTTTTGTAATCAAAATGAAAATTATTATTGCTGGTCTTCAATGATAATGTCAAGTTCTTAATGTATTTGCACCAAAAAAATGATAAGGATTTATGCTGATATTGTCCAAAACCACACTTTGCCAGGGGTGT
The DNA here is from genome assembly GCA_012976165.1 of Labeo catla. Lineage (NCBI taxonomy): Eukaryota > Metazoa > Chordata > Actinopteri > Cypriniformes > Cyprinidae > Labeo > Labeo catla. The sequence goes on from VONZ01000075.1 coordinate 1,280,891, forward strand.
TTCCAAACTTTTGGAGGGCAGTGTACACCCGAAAGGACATCTAAAATTACCATTATTACATTCCCCGCCCCTCCTAGCTACAGTCCCCCCAGTGAATTTTGGCCATTTCTTTCCACCACTGCTTACACCTACCCATAACCCTAACCGATAAACACTCGTGAGGCATTTTACACTCACTTTTTGATTATTTCCTTAATTTTACTGAATATAAATGCCTTTCCAATCTGATATATGATGTGAAAAGGGAGAAGAATGAGTCCAGCAAAAGGCGGAATCGAACACGGTTTAAACAAGTTAGTGTAAACAGCCTCTGTCAACAAGGTGGGCTATTTGCACAATAGAAACTCTAATAAATTTCACTATTTTGCATATTGTCAACTAAAACATTTGAAAGGCATTTTAGTCAAAATAAAACGGGCTAGAATGAATGTGACATGCTAAAATACTGAAAAATACTGTCAAAAGACAAAAACTGTAAAAACACGGTGCATGGTGGCTCCACAATGTCTAGAGTACAGCTCTGACTCTTTGGCCTTAATAATAACAGGAAGTAAAACAGGAGCAGAATAGTCCCCACTGTATACGATTACTGATGCCTCTACAAATGCTCCCAGGCATCGTCATGAAGTTGTTCTTTTATTTTACTTAAACACACATAGATAGCTTTTACCTGTCTACTTCATCCCTTGCAACAATGTCACCTTTCTTCAAAGCTTTAATGGCAAACATTTCTCCAGTGGTCTTGTACTCAGCAAGTAAAACCTGTTGAATAATTAAAGGGATGAGAGAATAAACTGTATGCAGGAGCCACATCACAAAGTGGCAGCATTGTCGAGATAATCTACAATACTGTCACACAAATGGTTAACATACTGTGCTTTTATGGCGCATTTGCAAATCTTGTTTTATTGCGCATGTGAAAGCAAGTTTAAGTTTACCTTTCCAAAGTGGCCACGCCCCAGAACAGCTACACATTTGAAGTCTATCAAACTGAATTGAACTTCCTCTTCTTCCCTAAAGACAAGACCACAAACTTTGAGCGATTGACTATCGCTAATGCATGCGTGTTTACATGTAGCCGTGATGTCAGTCATCCATAAATGGGGAACAAACTACCTTATTTCAGTTTTTCGTTGAACTGCAGTCAGTTCCAGTTCAGGCTGCTCATGTTCAACCAGACTGTCATAATCTGGTTTAGCTACTGTGTTGTTCAGGAAGTCAAAGGTCGCTAGGGCATCCTGTAAATGAAAGGCATGTAAGAGTCATTCTGAAGTACTGCAAGACAACTCTCCTTATTAATAACACTTGCCTTAAATGGACAGTTCAGACAAAAAAAAAAAAAGATTCTGTGACTGTTTACTTGTCATTATATTATTCCAAATCCATATGACTCATTTTTACCCATCAAACAAAGGAGGACATGTAGGGCAGAATGTTTAAGTTGTTCTTTTCTATACAATCAAAGTGAATGGTGACCAGAGACGGTCGAGGACAGCTGTGCTGTAGCTCTATAGTCGTATTCATGCGGTTATATTATTGAATATGCCAGTGGTTCTAGGCGTGTCCATAGAGTTAGTTCCCCCAAAAATGAAAATTCTGTCATTAATTACTCACCCTCATGTCATTCCAAAACTGTAAGACCTTTGTTCATCTTGGGAACACAAATTAAGATATTTGATGATTTTTGTCCTTTCTACCATTCTGGGCCTGTCAGTTGCGTTACTGTCTATGGCAGGTCAAAAAGCTCGCAATTTCATCAAAAATATCTTAATCTGTGTTTCAAAGACAAGGGATGGTTTTACAGGTTTGGAACAACATGAGGGTGAGTAATTAACAACAAAATTTTCATTTTTGGGTGAACTATCCCTTTAAGGGCTTCAGGCATCCAATTCAACCAATAAATTTACATGACTTTTCCTGTCATTGGTGATACTGGATATTGATTTTTAAAAAAAATAAACTTAAAAATAAACTTTTCTTACCATGTCTACCCAATAAAGTATTTTAGGGCTTAGAATAACTATTAAAAAATGTTTATGTTATAAAGACACCTACAGTATTTTGAGATTTTAATAATTTCTGACTTTTTCAGAGCAAGAAATAACACACTACAGTAGAAACCACAGTTGTTGGTAAATTAAAATGAGAAATATCTGGATATCTAAGTTTAGTTGCTTTTTAAAAGCCTGTTTTGTCTTATTTTATTAAATTTAAGTCCCCTGGTTGAGAACCACTGAAATATGTATATTTCAGCACATCACATTCACACGTCATCTGTTAAAAGCCAAAACCAACAACGTTTAGCAACAAACTTCATGTGAAACAAGTTGTTGTGCTATATTTACATATATGTGAAGGTGAATGGGAATTCCCAAATCTAAGATTAAGATTATCAGTGAATAACAACTTTAATTTCTTTTCCTCACTCAAAGCATTCCATCCCAATTTCATTTTCATCCCATCCCTTTTCATAGTATGAAAAAGACTGATACCAACATTTTGCAAAACTTTTCATTTTGTGTGTGTTCTACAGAAAAAAAGAAAAATAGTCAGATGTGTCTGGATCAACATGCGTAAATAAAGATATCTTTTAGTTCTGGGTGAACTTTTCCTTTAAAGGAGTCATGAACTGCCTTTGTTTTTGTTTTTTTGTTTTTTTTTTGGTACTGTTCTCTGAGGTCCACTTATAATGCTATCAAGATTTTTGCATCAAATAAATCATAATTTAGAAGTAATAGGCTATTTTCTGACCTGTTTTTAACCCCCCTCAAACAGGCGTGTTTGAATAGGCGTGGTGGATTTGTAGACTCAGAAGTAAACGCCCACTGCTATGACTGGCTAACAGTTTACATTCATTTAGGTTTAAAATGCATAAATAACTCAATACATATCAAACGATCTATAAGAAGAGACAAAGCAATAGTGGAACAGTTACTCATACTTTCAATGTGACATCACTGTCGGATCCAATGTAGTCTGCGCAGCATCATCTTTTAGTTTCAGTCGTTTTGAAAATTGTGGTGTCGAGTTGTGTCGCTCTGGTTTTTTCCACAAATTGGCCTCTTTGGTAAACACTATGTGTGAATCGGTGGGTGGGGCTAATGATGCCAATCTTCTTCTGTGGAGGCGGTGCTTATCTACACTATTACTTCATAGAGTAGAACATTCCAAAAGCTGTCGTTCTGGCAAACTGCCTTTAATATAAGCTGTCTTTAGAATAGTACAATGTAGTACAATGACCTCTTATATGTCAAAAGATCAAGGGAATTTTGGTTTCTCAGTTCATGTCCCCTTTAATACAAACGCTCCTTTACCTGCACCTCTTTTCCATCTGGGATCTTGTCGGGTGGCGCAGTTTCCTCAGTCTCCTCTTCTATGGAGTGCCTTTTTGAGGGAGGGGTGACTGGTTTGTCAAAGTCTAATTTGGTCACAGTGGGGTCACTGAAAGAGAGAAGACAAATCACAAGTTTCAACAACATGTCAGCTTCCATTTTAAGCAGTCCAACGGCTTTGTTTGGGGGTTTGGAGATTTACAGAATAGCCACATTATGGAATGCATACACTGGGATACGGAGCAGGAATGTTAAGTCATCTCATTATCTAAATATAGAGCACCAATTATGTTTCCAGACAGATTAGTCATTGTTTATCAGAGACTGGAGAATAATTTGAGGGCTTTCTGCTACCAGATGCTCTTTTAGGAAATGATTATGTGTGGATGAGCTTAAATGAATTTGCACACATATGTACCTGGGTAGAGAGTGGGCGTCTGGGTGGCCGATGGGTACTGTTTCAGGGCTCAATGCTGAGCCCAAATCGGCTGTCTGAGGACTAAATGAGTTACTGATTGACGGAATGGCTCTTCTCAGCAATCTGCCCCAGGTGGCGATGTTAATGTTCATCTGAGGGGCACGCAGGAACGTTTTACCTGAGAGGAACAAGGTTTACATATGAGATGAAGAAAGCAGAAGCAAACCACTTTTTATGGAGACAGTCTTTTTAATGCACTGCAGACATGCTATTGCGCTGTTAGCTTAGCAAAATGCAAACAGAAAACTTTGACTAGAGTTTCCAATGCAGAGCACTCTTTGTGGGACTTTGGCACAATTTTGAACAGAGCTTGAGTCTGTAAACCTTCTTCGTCTTTAAGTGGTTCAAAAAAAAGTTCAAACACAAAGGTCAAAGTTCATTCTGACTTCACTGTGTAAACACTGGCTCCACAGCGGTGCAATATTGAACCACAGTATTGTGTCAAGAGTAGGCTGCTTAATCTAATCTGTTTGAGTGAACATGTCAACCCTTCTTAACACTGAGGCATATTTGCCACTTCATAACCTTACCTTGCTGTTTGGAGAAGATTTTCTTCTGCCTTTGTAGTTTAGGTCGCCTCTCAATAACTGGGTTAAAAAATGTAACCTGTATTCAAAAAGGCAGTGATAATCTCAATAAAAATATCCTCTACAAGGCCATCAAACTTGCATACTGCATGGCTATGTGTGATCAAAAAAATTAAAGTACCTCAGCAAATAGTGTTCCTTGCGGTTCCAGGTAAAGACACATGCCATGACGCTGGTTGTCCAGGAAGTCCTCCAGCCGTAAAAACTTAACAGCACACAGCGAGCGCCAGTCTCTCCAGTACACAGCTATCTCCAGCTCACGAGACTATGGGACAACCAAAAAAAAAAGCATTTATTAACTGATATTAAGTATACACACACACACACTCTACAAACACACTACCTTGAAGTATTACATACAGCCTTGGTAACGATAATTAATTTATTTCAAAAACATTGAAGAAATGAGAAATTCTGTTGTTTCATTAAGGTGTTATATTGAGTAGTTGCCAAGGATTTACTATGTGGGTGTTAGAAAGCTAAGGATTGTTGCTTAAGGACTCCCTGGGATTTTCACCCATTTTATAGACCATCAGGCAAAACTGTACTTCTGATCACCAAATAATTGTATATGGAAGACTAGAATTGGCAGTTAAAAAATTAAATGAAGCAATCAATTATCAATACATTAGCTTTAAAAAAAAATAAAAATAATAAAAATAAATAATTTTAAATTGACCAAAAACAGACTTTCAAAAATTAGGTCAGCTTAATTAATTTAATATATATTTACCATATATATATATATATATATATATATATATATATATATATATATATATATATATATATATATAAAATATACATTTTATATACTTAATTAGTTATTAAAATCTGGCTCCGGCCCCAGACCCGTGCATCATCTTATGTTTCTTACAGTTGACTGTAGACAGATATAATGCTGGGCAACAACTCCATAAATGCAAGCCCATAACAATGCATAACAACTCCATGTTATGCCTTAAAATTTAAGATATTTGTGCAAAAAAATACACATACATACACACACACATATTTTGTCGCTTAAATGTGATTTCAGTTACAGTTCAGTAACTAAGAAGTTGATATTGTGTTATGTGTTTTTGCTCAATTTTGCAGAGAACATATTACCTTTTTAGCCATAGCAGAATTGTTGTGCGTCTCAGAGCAACACAAGCGGTGTTTAGTTTCTAAATGAATCTGCGTTTTGAATGAATCGTGTGAATCAATGATTCAAAGTCAATTTAAAAAGAGAGCCATTTACTTAATTCCTGAATGAATCAGCCGTTTGAACGAATCGAATGAGTGAATGACTAATAAAGACATTTACCGCCACCAGCTTCCACATTTAGTTTCTTATTTAGAGTATAACTTCATTAAAACAAAACACAACAAATGTTGTGTCATGTCAAACCTTTCTTTTGTGGAATGTAAAAAAAGTATTTTGAAGACTGTTGGTAACAAAGCTGTTTTGGTTACCACGACTTTCATTATATAAACAAAAAAAAAATATTGAGATGTTTCTCAAATGATCTTTTTTTTTTTTTTTAAGATTTATCTTTGGCATTCTTGCCTTTATTATGATAGGACAGATCATACAGGACAGGAAGTGACGGTCCTCAAGCCGGGATTCGAACTCGGGACACCCGTAGCGCAACGACGCTCTATGTCGGTGCACTGCCCACAAGGCATAAATAAATTTTATGTTGAATCAAATAAAATATTTCTTTCACACAAAACAGCTTTAAATAATCTTTTGTGGGTATTTTCAGTCAAATTTATTTTGCGATTAATTAGACCTATGAGTTGGGATTCGAACTCGGGACGCCCGTTGCACAATGGTGCTATATGTTGCTGTGCTGCCACTTGGCTGTCGGTGCTAAATCTGACAGCTCAATTAAAATTTTAAATGTTAGAAAAATATAATAAAATACATTTATAACTCATTTCTGAGAGAAAAAGAGCACTGGTCAAGTAATTTTCTTTCTTAATTTTGTCGATCAAGTTAAAAATGCCCAAGAGTTACCACTTATGAGTACTACTACAGTTTACAGCCATCAGTTTGACATTTACAGGCCTTTTACAGGTCTTTTCAGAGTCTGTCTGCCATTGCACAACTGCTGATTAGAGCTCTCACGTTGCCTGCCATGAGATTAAACGCTTATGCCGTCACACAACCAAAAGCACATCCAAACCCATAGACGTGTGTGTAAATAATAATCAACGCTCAAAAATAAATAGAGTAACATAGTAATAGTTTCTATATTAGTCTATATTAATCACTAACAAAATAACTGAATTACTCCCAATGTTTTTCCTTAAGGAGCCATTTAATTCACACTTATATAACCCTTGCTGCTTTGGGAGGTGTCAGGAAGAAATTTGAGCAATTCCATAGAAAGAAAAATAAAGAGTGCCTAAAATCAAAAATCAGTCCATTTCTTAATGTGGATGGAGATGTATAATACATAAACATTTCATGTAAACTGAGGTTTGCTTCTGCAAGAGTTTGACTCAATAACATACATATAGCCATCAAAGAAACGGGACAACTATATATGTGAGAGTGAAGAGATTATGATTGGTGACTTCTGATCTGCCTTGTGTGAGTTTCCATAAGAACTGGGTCAAATCTGGGATTAACATTTCCAAAGTTAATTGAGAGAGGCTGGAATGGAGAGCATGTGTGCATGTGTGTGCCCATCTACTCAAGTGTCGAGAGGATTATGGGATAAGACTGTGGTTTGACAAGTGTGTTTTATGCAATTTCTCTTGCATTACCCGGTCAAGTTCAAGCGTGAACTTCTGATCCCAAGATTGGTTGCTAACTGGCTTCCAATGGGTCTGGCCCACAACCGTGTTGTCCAGCTTCAGAACGGCACTGATTTCATCTGTCAAGACAGTACAAAACAACTCTTAAACTATTACTTCAGAACAGAAACATGAATGTTCATTAGGGATGTGAATTTAATATGTTAATTTAATGTGATTTTTAAAATGCTGTGATACAAACATGATCAAATATGATCAAAATAACAAAAAATACATAGACAAAGAATTTAAACGTTCAAAAATTTAGGGTCAGCACGAAGACTACATTTGTTCGATCAAAAACACAGAAAAACATTAGCATTCTAAAATTTACAATTACAAAAGTAACTTTTGTATTTTAAAATGTAATGCATTTCTATAATGGCAAAGCAAAATTTTCAGCAGCCATTATCCAGTCTTCAGTGTAACAATCCTTCAGAAATTTTTGTACGCTGATTTGTTACTTAAAAACATTTTTATATTATCAAAGTTAAAAAACAGTGCTGCTTAATATTTCTGTGAAAGCTGTAACCATTTTTTAAAGCTCAAAATTATAAAGCTCAAAATAACAGCATTTAACAGATCTTTTATAACATTATAAAACGTCTTTACTGTCACTTTTGATCAATTTAATGCATCCTTGCTATAACCTTGCTATAACCTATTACATATATATATATATATATAAAACCTAAAAAAAATATGTATAACTGACCCCAAACTTTTGAACGATTGTGTATTTACTTGCACTCAAAGTCAGAACAAGTGTTATTTTCCACATAATCAATTGAATGGCGAAGACAAGTAAAGATGAAATACGACTGCAAATTGACAAATTTCACATTGTAGTCTGAATTTAGTTTAATTTACGATGGTTACTCCATTTGTTTTGCTTCAGAATCAAACAATGAATCACAATGGCTATGTCAGATTCTCATAAATGATGTTAACTTGGATTTTCAACAAGTATTCAAACCAAATATAAAGCCACTCAACTGGACAGATCATCAGACTTGGAGAGGGTTCGGCTGCTGCCAGATTTGTTCTTGTTTCCTCGGCTCATAAATGAGGAGCGTGCCTCACTGGGGCTCCAGCCGGGCAGAGAAACAGATGCTGTCTTAGAGCGACCTGGGACGTTCTCCAGGAGGTCCTGACAGCCCATGAGCCTCACGTCTAATGTGCCTGTGGATTTACAACAGAAACCCAACTCAGAGCCAAAACACTACGTGATCAGAGATGTAAATCACCAAACACATCTATTTTGATTAACACAAGATAGTAAGTGTGCAAACAATTGCAAATATCTATTTCAAGACACACGCAATGGCTATAGAGCCTTATATGGAAAGCACTATGAGTCTATAATGGTAACGTAAGCTCTCTCATTCTCCTTCAGAGTGAAGGTCAAAGTTGTGTGTGATAAAGCCAAGGGTGGGGGAGGGGACCGCTGGGGCCAAGTGTGTTGACGCAGTGTGAAAAATCTAATGTAGTTCCTACATGCCTATACCCACACAGCTGTCGCCCCTCTCAAATGGGGTGAATGTACAGTACCATATGTTGTGATAAAGGACTAAAGAGTCTATTCACTCTGGGAGTGAATATTTGCAGTCATTCAAGATTATAAATTGAAACGATGAATTCCCATGGATCTATTCACACAGGCTAAATTCATCTGAACACTAGGGATATTCAGAAAAGAACAAGAATGAAAAATATAAGAAGCTAGGCTATATAAACGACAAGCCAAAACAAATTCATTTAGACTTAGCGAAACCGAAACTAACGTTGGATCTCTCATACGACAATAATCCAAATGTTTCCTTATTTGAGATGTATCTGCATGCCAAACTATTATTTAGTATGTAAACCTGGTTTTGTACTTCACTCACATTCCAATATCCATATAAAACAAATTGCTTGGCATAGTATCACGGCAGTACAGTGATAACGATTAAGCAGTGTGATTTTTCCATATGTTTGGCTGACCGCATTTTATGATGATAATGGAAAGGCTACACTGTCAAGTTAGCAATGCTTAACAGTGTGCATGTGTGTGATATTTTTCCTTCTAACGGTGGAAATGACTCCTTCTAGTCATACAGATAATCAAAACTGTAAACGGTTTGCTTTTGTGTACATTCACACTAAAAACAAATCTTTGTTCTTTTGTAAAATAAAGAAAAATAAGATGCCGCTTTCAGCCGTCTTCCTTTCGCACAGCACAAAAATGAACCAAAACTGCATATATAGCTACTTGTAGGACAGTTTTTTTCTTTCGTTTTGTTAATTAAGTAAAAATATTTATTGTATAGGCCTATTCATTCATTAGCCTAGCTTTATTATGGTTTTCTCTATTCGCAGAAGTGCTGCATGTGCATGATGTGATATGTCCATGCCTCATGTTCTGCTGTTTGCTCCTTTCTGTGCATGTAAAATTAATCCCTGTAAAACAATTTTTTATATTTTTAACAGGTCACAAACATATATCCTTTCTAATTTAATTAAATTCACACTTAAAATAATTTTGTCGGTTAACAGTTAATAATCGATTAACGAGCGTAGGCTGTCGGTTAGGGAAAAAAAACGAAATGAACATCCCTACACTGAACTGAATGAAACTTCCAAATTTAGCTGATTATTGCTGCTGAAAATTGTCAATTGTTGTCATGTTTTGGGCTGTGCTTATCATCCGGAGCGAAAAAAACAAAAACAAAAGACATTTGGAGTACTATAGACTGTCAAAAGTTATAATAAATCAAGAAGAAGAGTGCAAAAAACTCAAAAGTTGAACAAAAGAAACAAAAGGAACAAAAAGGCGTTTGAACCAGGATTTCCAGGGCAAGAATCCTGACAACATTCATGTTTGTTCTTATCATTTCCGGTAGCAGGTGAAATATTAGGCTAATATCTTAATACTGCTTGTATCTTTACCACATATTAACTTTAGTTTATCAAACTACTGCATCCTTTCCTGCTTACTAAATCCTTCTCTATTTGATTTAGCAGCTTCTTCTGAGGGTTAGACAGAATAAATTAGCAGAATAACGTATTCAGTAGCACATTAACTGTGCAATCCATGCCGTTGTTTACATCCGAATATCTCCAACATGGCCGCACATTCAGATAACTGACCAAACGGTGACATAAGTGCAACCACTCTATAGTATAATCCATTTGCTTTCTCTTTTTTTGTTTCAGGTTTACCAAACTTTGATGCTTCAGAAGTTCATAAAATAATAATAAAAGTAAACCATATAACTTGCGGTTTTAATCCAAGCCTTTATATGGTAAACAGATTTAGGACATGTCCACCAAAGCGTTTTTTCCCCGAGGCGAACATATTTTTTTTAAATGATTTTCATGCTTTTTTCATTCATCACTATCACTTTTAAGTCAGCTAACCAATCACAGTGGAGGATGGGCAGGGCAAACAGAACAAAATTATTAAAACAAAGGCCAGAGTAGGTACTTTACATTGTGTTAACATTTTCATATTCATAAATAAGCTATCTGGGAAATCAGATACTAGTTACACATCCACTGATATTATGTATCATAACAGCCAAAGCGTCTCAACTGTTTTCACCTGGCTGAAAATGCTTTGGTGGACACACAGCCTTAATCAAGGCTTTAATTCACATATAAACACTGATCAACACACATGCATAGAGCACATCAAACATAGTTAATGGCATTTCAAACATACTTGCTTGACAAGTGACAATAAACATTGCTGTTACTCTAAAATGGGAACAGTAAATACTATGTGACTGCATGGAGTCTGTCTTGTTACCGGTCAGAGCAGCAGGTTTGGCCACAGTGCTGTACTTGTTGCTGGTGGACATGATGCTTTGGCGAGGACTGAGAGGTGGGGAGGACACCATTGTTAACTCCTCCATGATCAGATTGCTTTTCGGGTGATTTCTGGGCAGCTCACTGAGTCTCTGCTCCAGAGAGAACTTCAGCAGGTCTAGCTTCTGACTGGACTCATTCAAACGGGCTTGAGCCTGGAAAAAAAGAAGTCAAAATGTGCTTACAAATGTAAATAATGACAGAAACTCACATTTGAATGTGACAGTGCTGCCTTCAGGATTCAATTTTTGTTTTGTTTTTTTCCTGAGACAAATGATCTTTGAAACTGTTGTAGATTATGTTTTTATTATTACTAATTTAAAAAATGAATTAGTTTTATAGGTAATTCATTTTACAGTATTATACTCTATTTTTATTTTATAGTGCAACAGTATTTATTTTTTTAAATAATTACAATCTGAATTTTCCAAACCATTCAACTCTAAAAGGATGGTTCCCGTTAAAATTTCTTCAGAATGAAGTCAGTTTTTCAGCTTTCATTAAATTATTTCATTTTCTATCCAGATGCACTTCCCTACAAGTTCATCCCAATAATTCTAGACTGATTAATTCTTTCCAAATAAGAGCTATTCAAAGCATCTGGTGACAGTTTCTGGCCTTTTTGTTTTATTTCGCAACATCGCAGAAAAACTTTGCAACCTAGGTTTTCTCCAATATCACGCAGCCCTGAAATTAACACATTTTTTACCTTGCTCTACCAGGTGAGCAATAGGAACAACTTCAAATAACCATAATGATTCAGAGGAAGAGGTCATTCTTTTAGTGGCTTAACTACTATCATGTGGCACTAACTTGAATCTTTTTCCCGTATGTGGAGTCTAGCGTTGTCAAAGAAAGCTGGTTTCTGTCAGGCAGTATGTGCGCAATTTTTACATGTTGCATTACAAAACGAATCATTTAAAGCACCTTTTAAAATAAAAGTTAATTCATCCTTTAACTGACAGAGTATAACTCACACAGGAATAAAACAATTACATGATAGTTCTAAAGACCATTTAACCACCCTGTGTCATACAGCAATTATGGTGTAAAGTGAGAAAAGCTGTAAACATTTAGCCCTTGAGGCAACGTAGGCTATTAAAAGTATATAGTTAAATGAACAACTAGATTAGATGAATCCAGACATAAAAGTATTTATATGAAGCGCAAGAAAAACATGAAAAATGGAGCTGACCTCTGAATGAGCTTTCTTCTCTGTTACCTTCCCTGTTCCCAGCAGTTTCATCACATTCTTGGCACCTTCCGCCACAGCAGACTCTATCCGGAAGTGATGTCGGAGCTCCTCTATCCTCAAGTCCAGAGGACTGATTATAGGCTTGCTTGAAGTCACTGCAAACATCAGATTTGTGTTTTATTACCACGCTCCTGCCCATTTAAATTGCAAATCACAGGCGTAATTAGAGAGGAAATCAGCTACACCGCATACCATCATTGTTCTCATAGTTCATCTCGCTGGTCTGGCTGGCTTTGAGAATCTGCATTCGAATGAACTCTATCTTTGTCTTGCTGTCTTGAAGCATCTGTTGAGCTGCTGCGAGCAGTTTGCGGTCCTACAGATGAAGCCACAGGAGGAAAATAAAAAAAAAGGAGTTCAGAAAAGAACAGAGGAATAAAATATGCTCGAACAGCACTTTATAAAGACAAGTATTCCTTAAAGGATTAGTTCACTCCTGAACTAAAATTTCCTGGTAATTTACTTACACGCATGTCATCTAAAATGTTGATGTTTTTCTTTCTTCAGCCGAAAAGAAATTAAGGTTTTTGAGGGAAAAATTCCAGGATTTTTCTCCATATAGTGGACTTCAATGGGGATCAGCAGGTTGAAGATACAAACTGCTTTTCCAGTTGAGCTTCAAAGGGCTTCACACTAACCTAGCCGAGGAATAACGGTCTTATCTAGCAAAATGATTGTCATTTTCTTCAAATTTCTATACTTTTTAACCACAAATGCTCCTCTTGCACTTGCTCTGCGATGCGTGTCTACGACTAATCATGTTGGTAGGGCTGGGTGACTTTCCTGTTTTTAATCGATTAATTACCTATTAGGTTCCGCATCAGCTACAAAATAGCACTTCTTACCTATAAGGCACTTAACGGTTTAGCTCCTGCGTACCTAACTAGTCTTCTACCACGCTACAATCCATCACGCTCCCTAAGGTCACAAAACTCTGGACTGTTGGTAGTACCTAGGATAGCAAAGTCCACTAAAGGAGGTAGAGCTTTTTCACATTTGGCTCCCAAACTCTGGAACAGCCTTCCTGATAACGTTCGGGGTTCAGACACACTCTCTCTGTTTAAATCTAGATTAAAGACACATCTTTTTAGCCAAGCATTCAAATAATGCATCTCATAAACTTTTCCTGCAGCTATATCTGATCAAATGTTCATTATTAATCTTTTAGCTCTGGTTTAACAAACCTTCCTTTTCTTAGTTTGAACAGCAGCTACGCTAATTATGTTCCTATTTGTTCTCTGTTTTTGCCATGGGATTGACATCCCATGGTAACTAGGAATTCACAAGCTCCAGTGTGGATCCAGAACACTTAAGAAGAGATGATGCCAACCCCACAGAGGACTTCAGATGATGCCAACCCTGAAAACATACAGCACTACCGAATTCTGCTACTAATTTATAGTGTTCTTTGTCTGTTTGATTACGTCATTAATTGATCTTTACCACACATCTCTGCCATATGTACATCAAGCTACTACTACATATATTGTAAAAATGTCAATTTGGTGTAAAGCTGCTTTGCAACAATATGTATCGTGAAAAGTGCTATACAAATAAATTTGAATTGAATTGAATTCAAATTTAATGTTTTGACAATTTTATTTTTTAGAAATCGATGAATCACGATTCTGAATAGAAATAATATCAAACATTAGAATTAGACACTTTGATAATATACCACTGATAATAGTAAAATGAAAAGAGCGATCCAACCGCATGTTGGCGTACAACATACAAGAAGATGGGAGACGCCGCATTTTTAGAATGCCGTTTCATGTATGAGACGCTGCAAGAGAGGCAAGTGCAACAGTCAAAGCAATGGAATAAAAACCTGTGAAGAACTACTACTGTATGTCTTATATTTCATATTTGCATCATGGTGATAGGCTGAAAGCTGCTGTTCATTGTTTTTACAGAACATTTATAGTTAATAATAGTCTACTGGTATGTATACCGTCAGTCATTTTGAATTTGAATAACCTTGACTTTTGAGATTTTTTTTAAAAGCTTTTTCCTTAACGTATTTAAGTATTTCTTAATGTAGTTTGTACAAGTTGGCACAAGATGTAGTTTTAGTTCATGCATCTTTTCGTCAAAGATATTTAAGTGATTTGTTTAACATTTACATCATGTTGACAACTTCATGTGTGGCGCACTTAGAATAGAATTTTCTTTAACTAGAGGGTTAATAAAGAAAAATTTACTTGAATCATGATGTAGTTACATTTTCAAATTGACTATTAAAAAAAAAAAAAAAAAGAGAGATTTAAATTTTTTGCCATATCACCTAGCCCTACATGTTGGACAGGTCACATGTGGTTAGTTCTCCAAAATTGTCCGACATTGTTGTTTTACTTTTGTTGTGAAGGGCATTTGATTTTCTTCGCACGTTCACTTTGTAAACACTGGGTCGGTACTTCCGCATGCATGTCATGCATGTTTTTTCCAGCGTTACTACGTAATGTGTGAAGTTGTGGACACACAGCTAGTTCAAGACAAGTGCATTTGTGGTTAAAAAGTGCATTTGTGTTTTTTTTTCCTGATCGTCTTGCTAGATAAGACCTTTATTCCTTGCCTGGGATCATGTAGAGTTCTTTGAAGCTCCACTTAAACTGCAATGTGGACCTTCAACCTGCTGATCCCCATTAAAGTCCACTATATTGAGAAAAATCCTTGAATGTTTTCCTCAAAAAACTTATTTTTTTAGACTGAAAAAAGAAAGACATAGGATGACATAGGACTGAGTAAATGATCAGAAAATTTTAATTCTGAAATGTTTGTTCTGGAAGTTTATAATCCTTTAAAGGATTAGTCCACTTCCAGAACAAAAATGTCCAGATAATGTTCTCACCCCCTTGTCATCCAAGATGTTCATGTCTGTCTTTCTTCAGTCAGAAAGAATTTATGTTTTTTGAGGAAATCATTTTAGGATTTCTCTCCATGTAATGGACTTCTATGGTGCCCCAAAGTTTGAACTTCCAAAATGCAGCTTTAAAGGGCTCTAAACGATCCCAGCCGAGGAAAGAGTGAAACGATCTGGTTATTTATTTATTTATTTTTTAAATTATGGTTTTTATAATTTTTCTCTTCTAGCTTTGTGTGAACTTTGTCAACTTTTTTTCTAGTCATGACGGTTAGAGTAAGTCTAAAAACTCCCATCTCATTTTCTCTTACAACTTCAAAATCATCCGACATCGCTGCAGAAGTACCAACCCAGTGTGGGTGCAGAAGTACCAACCCAGTGTGGGTGCAGAAGTACCAACAAAGTGAACGTGCAAAGATGATCAAACACCCTTTACAAAAAAAAATAAATAAATAAAAAAAAGGTAAAAACAGTGATGTAGGATGATTTAGAAGTTTTTTAAGATTTAAGTTTTTAGCCTAACTGTCATGACCGGAAAAAAAAAAAAAACAAAGTTCACACTGAGCTAGACAAGACGAGCTTTTGAGGTTAAAAAGTATATAAATTGTACCTTTTTTTTTTTTGTTTTTTTGTTTTTTTTTTAGAAAATAACTAAATAACTAGAAAACTAGATAAGACTCTTGTTCCTCGACTGGGATTGTTTAGAGCCCTCTGAAGCTGCATTTAAACTGCATTTTGGAAGTTCAAATTTGGGGGCACCACAGAAGTCCATTACATGGAGAGAAATCGTAAAATGTTTTCCTCAAAAAACAATTTCTTTACGTCTAAAGAACAAAAGACATGAACATCTTGGATGAAAAGGGGGTGAGTGCATTATCTGTACATTTTTGTTCTGGAAGTGAACTAATTCTTTAACAACCTTTTAACAACCCTAAAAATTGATTTAATTAAAATGTGTGTTCTGAAAATTTGTATTATGTACAAACTGTTTATATAAAAACGGTCCTTGAGGTCTTACTGTATAGGCACACTTCAAGGGGCTGCCGGTCGTACCAAACACTCTTTAATTGTAACTACATTCACAACAGGTTATAACATGGGCTCTCATCCCTTATTCTTAATTCATATTCTTAACATTTCTCACATTTTTTAAAAGTGAAACCCACAAAACGAAACCATCCATAATGCGTCTGAAGTGCAAAAGAATGTTTCCTTGTCACACCAAGCATTTAAATCTAGTGACTGAGTCAGGAATCTCTATGGACTAAACTTCCTGCAAGCAGCCATTAGAGGCTGACGTTACCTTAGAGGCCTTTCCTCCGGATGTCTAAAGCAGCTGGGAACCTGCATACACGACTCACCATTTCAGAAAAACAACACATTCTTCATTTGTCTGTTTGTGTGTGAGTATGTGTGTGTTTTCCGCTGTCCAACCAATGGTGTGAGTTTGCGAAGGGATTATCTGTTTAGCCCAGTGTTGGAAGACAAAGAATTAGCAATTCCATTTATTGCCACAAGTGGCACAAAAATCCAGCTTTAAAGTCTTGAACGGAGCAGAAATGTAGGAGTATTACTTAATCAGTGTGAGTCAAATGAAGTCATGTGCCGTGGTGCTGAGAATGTTTTGGTAACAGTTTTGTCTCATCTGGAAATGAGTCAGACTCCCCTCAGTTCTGTCTCCCTGTGTTTATCACTCCATATATTTTCCCCCCGAAGACTGTGCTGATCTAACAGAACTCCTTTGTGAGTCCTAGATGCTAATTTTAGCCACAGAGCCTCTTTAATTAACAGCGTCGCTCTTGATAAAAGGGAGGAAAGGAGGGTCGGACACTCTAGTCCAAAGCCAAGCCAAACCATGAGAGCGATTCTGCTGATACTACATGTATGTTTTGAAACACACTACATGTACAGCACCAAAGCCTGTTTCCTGAGGGGGAGGGTGGAGAAACATAACTGAACTGTTCTATTCCAGTTCTCCTTAATGTCAGCTGCACCCTAGGGGGTTACAGCCATGACATTGGCATATGTGTATAAATGAGTCTAGTCTGGCTTCCTTTACCTCTTTTGGAAAAAGGACAGGGCATTTCAACCAATTTTAGAGGACATGTTTGCTAACATCTGTTTTCATTTCTTGGGATGAATCTTCTCTCCCAAGATCTTTAAGAGATCAAACGGCTTATCCTGTCTGGGAGTAAGAGCAATGTGCAGTATTTAGTGTAATATAAAGCTAATGCATGTTTTTGAAATACTTTTCCTATTCCAGCTTAATTTGCAGGGGTTACAAGTTTTTCATTTTAAAGCTGATTTAACTGAAAAATGTAAGCACAGTGGCTCCATCAAAACAATCCAAACAGCTCAATGCAACTAGGGTTGGGTATCCAACTTGGTACTTTTAAGGGTACCAACCGGATTCTGTCGTATTACTGAGTACCGATTCACATTAAATCAATCGGTACCACATTTTGGTACCTGAGAACGTGTCTGGTCACGTACGATAGACAATAGACCCTGTGACGTGATGTCACCCCTGCAACTCATTGAAACACCACACGGTGGGGCAAACCGAAATGTTCTGAAGTGTGGTTACATTTCTAGGGCCGTTTTGTTTCCACAAAACGCGGACAGGATCGCAGACTTCATTCATAAAAACGGAATTACTTTATAGCGCGGAATGCCATGGAATTCATCAAAATGTGAATGGCGGAGACATTGTTTTGTGTACATCACAGAACAGCAGCAGCAGTCCGATTTAATTTATCAAGCGAGTAGAGTGCTGAGTTGAGCTGACTGACAAGAAGAGTGAGGTGAGAAAGACAAGATGATGGCAGAAGAAACCAAATGCAAAAGCGCCTGTGATGTAATATTTTGGATTTTGAAAAGCCTGTTGACTTTTTCCGTTTATCTAAGGTGATTTTGGAAGTTTTTTTAAACATTTGTTTTTTATTTATTTGGTTCCACAGTGTTTGCTGCTTTTATTTTATTTAAACGTTGTGTATTTTATTTATTTTATTTTACAACAATATGTAGACTATGCCGTGCCTCCAAGCTTTCAAATTCGCTTCGCTAATAAACATTCTATGAATATGACGTTGTATTTTGTTGTTGCTAGAATTGTATTGACAGCGAATTGACGTTCATTTGAAAGTGAAAGTAAAATGCCTCTGCCGCTTTTACAAGCTATTTAAAAGTGAAGAAAAGCAGGAAAAGAAGGAAAACTCAAAAAAAAAAAAAAATTGCTTGACACTGAACTGCAGCTAAATTGAAAGTCAAAATAAAATGCACACAGCACTTTTACAAGCTATTTAAAAGTAAAGGAAAGTGAGGAAAAGAGGGAAAACTCAAACGAACTAACCTGATTTGGGCTTATTTTTTCAGTGAAATAAATGTTTTTGTTATTACACAGAGTACCGAAAAAAGGTACTGTTGGGTACCGGCACCGAATTTCAGGTACCGTACCGGTTAAAATGTTAACAGTACTCCAACTGCAACAATGGCTCAACCAATAGTGTGAGTTTGGGGTAGGACCACCTAATGTCCGCCTAAAGGACCCATTTACACCTGGTATTAAGATGCATTTGGTCCATCCAATCACAAGTGGACGACACTAAATACAGGTGTGAACGGGGTGTAAAACATTGAGCTTGTCTACTTTCAACTAGTTCCAAACAGCCGTAAAAAAAGACCACCTCCTCTCTGCCTACTTACTAAAGCCCTGTTTGTTTATTTCCTTAACACCGTTCCAGCATCAACACTAAAGCCCTGTTCAAATGACAATTGTTTTTGTCGGTTCCGGCAGTCACTGTGTCAGACTATGTGATTGTGACTGAGATCTTGTCTCGTGTCGTGAACAAGAAACGTCAGACTACACGTTTCTACCCGACCATTCATCGAATGCCGTGTGTGCTGTCATCCATAGTGCGGGACTAGACATGAGCGTAGAAACAATGGCTAGCAAACAGCATGTTTTGTCCTGTCTTGTCATCAGAAAAGCCCAAAAAAGAAAGAAAACATGATTTCTGGATTGCATGAATAGAACAGTATGGACCGTCAAAGAAAACTGAGGTAAAATAGTTTTTATTTTACCTTTTTTCCCCACTTAATACACAATAGTCCCTTAAGGAAAAATCATAACTGCAGGAGTATTATTGCCATATAGTGCCACAAACATTTCCTTCATTGTAAAATTCCACCTCCACACTTAAATAAGGGCTCCAAAGGGGTGGTTTTGCAGTGATGCCATAAAAGAACCATTTTTGGTTCCCCAAAGAATCTTTCAGTGAACAGTTCTTAAAAAAAAAAAAAAAACATTTTGAAGAACATTTTAAAAATCTAAGGAACCTTTTTTCCACTATAAAGAACAATTTCTGCCTTGGAAGTTCAAGGTTCTTCATGGAACCATCGATGCCAATAAAGAACCTTTATTTTTAAAAGTGTAGCAGGACCAATACCATTGTCTCTTTTTCATTTAGGCTTGTTTGAAAGCATGTACAAAAGGCGCTTCTGTGCTCCTATTAGCCAGTGTCACAGATGATCTCATCACGGACAACAAAAACATGCTAGTCTTTGTGTTGACGTCATGAAGCATTGCAGACGTGGCATCAATTGTTGTCCACTATGACACACTACACGAGATGGCACGATTGAATCTTCAGTCCCGATGCCCAAGTCATTTACGAATCCCTATGACTCCCTACATCAAGCAGATCGTGCCAAAATCGGGCTAAAATTGTGTAGCTTGAACCGGGCTTAAATCGTAAGTTTGGTATGCAGTTGAAGAAAAAAAAAAAAAGTCAATGTTGTCTTTCCAGTCCTGATTCTAAAACAAACCTACAGCGTTCAGCATAGGTTTGCGGCTATGATAGCAGAATCGAAAACTGCTGCTTTCTGTATCATTTTCCGTTGTCTCCTTTCGCATTTTTATCTAAAATGCACAAACTTATTTCGCAATTATAGATCGACAGATCAGAAAAAGCCCATACATACACTCACCCACAGACTCTCCACTCAAAATGAGGACAGAAGTGGTTGAAAGGGGACAAAAGAGATGGATCACAAGCAAATACATTAGACTACACAAACCACACACCACAGATTTTCTAAAGGCAGACTGCTACCTTGGAAGAGCCGTTGGAATACATCTGAATCATATTTTCCGCTCCTTGTTTCACTTTGAGCTCGATGTCGGCCTGTTTCTTCAGAGCGGCCAGTCTGCTACTGTTGGTGGACGTCCGAGCTTCGCTCTTGGGGGTGTCTGGGGTTAGCGGGTACCCTGACATTGAACAAACACAAATCAACATCAAAGAGTTAATAAAACACTAAAACAACAATACAGCATGTTAGGAATGTTGGAGAAATGCGACTATACACATGGTCAGAAAGTGTACACAAGATTTGCGAAACCAAACTTGATCCCTTTGGAGCATGTGGGAAATGCTAAATGCAGTACAGCTAGCATTAGCACACTTTTCCAGAAGGAAGAACACTGTTTATTTATGTGGCTGTCTTTGCATCCTTGTGTGAGTAAATGTTGTACTTGGAGATTTTTATGATAGTAAATCACAAACAAGTACACGGAAACATAGGTGTGGCTGATGTGGCAGATGATGCTAAAAGTCTGATTAACTTAGCAAAACCTTTCATGTTTTTGTATGTAAACTTTTAGACAAAGGGTAGTTTCGCAAAGCCATTTTTTTTTTTAAGTAAACTACAAAAGGCGCAGTCCACATTATAAGGAATTCTGGTCACCTGAACCACCTACTAATGCAGGAAGAGATAAATGATTAAACAGTTCTGCTTATGAATGTTTTGTTAAATCGCTATTAAGGTAAGCACATCAGATATAATATCAGCCAATAAGATTACAGCTTGCTAAATTGAGAACGTATTTCCTGATAGCACACACATCAGAGACATCTATTGGACATCTGCAAGACATATATATACATTTTTTAGAATGTTTGCTCATCTTCAATACGTCTATAGGACGTTTCCTATCAGATGTCAAATAGACGTTTATTGCATGTCTTTAAGATGTTTATGATTTAGAATGTATGTAAAACTGACATCTTAAAAATGTCTGTCAGATGTTTGTACACAGCAGATGCTTTCCAGATAAAGTGATTATTAAGAGACATCTTGCAGACATACATGTGCTATCTATGCTAGGATGCATATGAGACAGTCAGTAAATTGTCTGATGTCTGAAGCTGAGACTACATAAAAACTATTTTTATTCCTTTGCTTTTTTTTTCCTTTTCTTTTTTTAAACAATGGTCTAGTGCTTACACAGAGGGTGAAAACACCCTTAGAAGATATGAAGAGTTTTGGCAACAGAAGTACTACTATTAAAATAATTTTAAGATATATTCTACACATATTTTACCTCCCTCAAGCCAAAATCACAGATCACAACTTGTTAAAACATGCAGTCAAATAACATAAGGGTGTTTTTTTTTTTTTAACTTTAGCATTTGATGAGTTGTGTAATAAACAGAAATGACAGTGATATAATGACACCCAGTAAAGAACTTGTGCAGGCAAGAAAAAATGCAAATGTTCTCTCAGGTGACAACGTGCCAGTTTCTCAAAGACTCTCTGTGAGAACAACTAGGCCATCATGGAAAGACTTGCAAAAGATTGAGCAAACACAAACATGAGCAGAAAACACCTTAGGAGAAAAACTGAAAGCTGCCAGTATGCCAGTATTAAAGTTGCTTCATCTTCACCTCAACAAGTATTACATAAAACTACTAATATGCACTTCAGGCTTGTTTTATGATTAGCTGAGGTTCAGAATGATGAGATCATCCACTCATGTCCTGACAAGAACACTCAACCACAAATTACACACCTGCAAAGGTAAGGTGGAAGCCCTGTTTCTGACAGCTCTGTCATGACAGAGGACCGAGGCAAAACATTAATATTAATAAACCAATATTCAGCGACACCAACACATTGGTAGCTAAAATGCAATGTGACATGTAATACTAAATCTACTGTTTTAAATAGCATTTTGCAGCTTGTATTACCTGATATCAAGAGAGTATATGTGATCCTGGACCACAAAACCAATCTCACGTAGCACGGGTATATTTGTAGGAACAGCCAAAAATACATTGTATGATTGATTTTTCTGTTATGCCAAAAATCACTGGGATATTAGAGGGATCATCAGATGCCCTTTTCCACAAGTTGATATGATTATTAGGGTCTTAACAAAACATTTATAATATACTTTGGTTAAAAATTCTCAATGGTAGTGTAAAACAACACCCTTTTTACCTTGTCAAAATGAGCTCAGCAAAAATCATCTCATTCTGCTGGATTGCTCCTTTAAATGCAAATGAGCTCTGCTCGCCCCGCCCCTCTCTTATCTCTGTGGAGTGACGAGCCTGTTTACTTTAGCCACATTTAGCCGCGTTTGGTCTCTAAACTTGCTAACTAGCACGTTATTAGGAAAGGTGATTGCAGAGATTCATAATAAACCCCTTATACTCACTTCTGCTGTAGGTGAAGCTGGATCACGAATGATTTGTTCGAACATAGACGGATATATGTAGATTGGGAGGTGTATTCCCTTCACAAACAAACGTAATCCACTGCATCTTCAGCGGCTCAGATGTCGGGAGTAAATGACGACCACTATGTTCATTATTACATTCAGCAACGCAACACCTCAATTTGAGATATTCTTGTCTAACTTACGTCCCTGCTCCAGCATCAAAACAATGGAGGTTGGACTGTTACAGCTGATTTAAGGTGGGTCTGAGGTAAGATGCTCATGTCAATCAAATATCGTGGGAGCGGCCTCTGTCGGTGTGGCATCTGAGAATGGCTCGATTTGAAAAAGGGGATATTATTTTTACAGATTAATTAAAATCACTGCATGGATTTTTATCATTATAGGGTAGGTGTGTACATACACTGTCAACAAACATTAATGTTCAAACAACATGTAAAAGTGAACTTTGCATCTGATGACCCCTTTAAGTAAAGATCATGTTCCAAGAAGATATTTCGTAAATTTCCTAAGGCAAATATACCAAAAATTAAATTTTAACTAATAATATGCATCGTCAAGAACTTAATTTAGGCAACTTTAAAGGAGATTTTCCTCAGTATTTCGATTTTTTTTGCACCCTTAGAATCCAGATTTTCTAATACCTGCATCTCGGGCAAATATTGCCCTATCCTAACAAACCAAGCATCAATGGAAAGCTTATTTATTTAGCTTTTGTATGATGTATAAATCTCAATTTCAAAAAACGGACCCTTATGACTGGTTTTATGGTCTAGCATAAATAAAAGGCAATAAAATGTAAATTAAAACGCACATAAAATCAATAAAATTCACTCTTTCTTATCTTAATCTTTTTTTTTTTTTTTTTAATTGACAGGTTGTTTCAACTACTTGTACACAAAATATGCGAATTTATATCTCTTTGCAATTACATAAATAACCATTTTAAATTATTGACAACCACCACTGCATTAGGACTAGCCTGACAATGCTGTAGTGAGACTATTAACAAGCCCCGAAATTAAAAGCAGGCTTAAAAGCACAAATTTAATAATGTGACAGATTGTAAAATATTTCACTTGACCTTGTTAGAAATAGACAAAACAAGAATGCAATTAATTCCTCCAAGGAGAAGACGACTCCCTGCATGATTCACATGTTGGGAATTCCCATGTATTCAATCATAGTCCCTGAGCGCAAAGTGATTATTTCATATGAACACATACTTAAGAGAATATATCAGAATATCAGAAATTCAGAATATTACAGTAGAAATAGTTCTTTATTCATTTTGCTATTCTCTTATTGAATTTCTGGAGATGTTCACCTATACCATTTAAACTGTACCAGTCAAAAGTTTTTGAACAGTAAGTTTTTTGCCCTACCCTACCTTTTTGAACCCGGGTACACTGACGAAAAACTAACCACATGTGAACTTTCCAGCATGAAGTTGTGAACACACAGAGCTAGTGCAAGACAAGCATTTGTGGTTAAAAAGTACATAAAATTGCATTTTTTTTTTAGAAAATGACCGTTTATTTCTTTAAATAAGACATTCCTTGACTGGGACTGTGTAGAGTCCTTTGAAGCTGCATTAAAACTGCGACTTGGACCTTCAAATCATTGGTTTCCATTGAAGTCCACTATATGGAGAAAAATCCTTGAATGATTTCCTCAAAAACCTTAACTTCTTTTTGACTGAAGAAAGAAAGACATGAACATCTCAGATGACATGGAGGTGAGTAAATTATCAGGAAACTTTTAAAATGTGGAAATGAACCAATCCTTTAAAATAAAATGCAAAACTTTCACTGTTTACATGCTTGCAACAATATTCAATATTTAACTGATATTAGAATGCATTTATAGTAATAGCTTGCCATGATGGACTTCTGACCAACAAATTGATGATTTGATGCAAACTAATCTACTGTGCATTGATAAATAAACCATTCCTGGTAGAAAACAGCACTAACAATGTAAAGATCATGTGTTTAATTTAAGTATTCACTTTGAACTGAAATACAGGTAGTTCTGACATTAGTACTACATAGTCAAAACACAAAAAAAACAAGAAATGTAAATGGCAATTTCTCAGCTAATCATACTAAGATTTAGGGTATCCCTATAACCTTATCTACAAGTGACTCAAATTTGTAAGCCTAAAACTGACCAAAAAAAAAACTAGCCAAGAGACCTTCTATGCAATTAATCAACATGCAAGCAAGTTATTTTAATCAGACTAGTTCCTACATATCTGAAAATCTGAAAATGGATAGCAAAATATACATATATATAAATAAAATAAATAAATAAATAAATAGTGGCTTTTATAAACATACATGAGGTGTTGCACTGATATTTAATGAACTAACCAGGAAAAGTCTCACATTTGCCATGGGTTTCCCCACTACTAAGTGCCAGGAAAGACACACTTCCTGTCCTAATTCTCCTCTAATCCCTCAATCACCCTCCTCCTCTTGAAGATGGGCAGGTTGCTTTTGCCTGCTCAATAAAATGTGCATCTAAATCCACCATACTGTAAGCACACCTTGAAATGAAAAAAACCCTAAACAGAGTCATAAAAAAAATGCTCAATCCATTCAAACCAAGAAAAATATAACGTGGTGAAAACAAAAAAAACATCCTAATTATGAGAGAACACCACAACAATATGACAGCAACACACAGAAACTATAACATCGGAATAATTTTCATTTCAGCCAACAAAATCCTTCCTATTTCAAAGCATGAATGGCAATTATGTTCACCGAACAGCTTATAACAAACAGTGTTATCATCCGTTAATGTGGGCGCTAATATAAATATTTTAGTTATCGTTCTGGGTGTGAACAGTTCTCAACTAAGAACAGACATACAGCTGGTGTGACAAATGCATATGTTGAACTGTTTCAAACAACTTGATTTCAAACAACAGAGGTCCCCTGAAGTACTAGCAGTCCACAGAGTCACACTATATGTCATAACCCACAACAGCAAGAGCATAATACAATATATACACACACAGGTGTGAAAAGACCTTCATCCATTCATGTCATGCTGGTTCTTTGCATTAATTTATGATTAACTTGTTAGGTTCTGAGTCAGATTATACTACTGTAATTTTACTGACAATAAAGTTCACAGGAAAATCAAGACAGCCTCGTAAATGAACAGTGTTCTTCCTTCTGTAACTACCTCAGGGTTCAAATAAGCAACGATATTAAAATTAAAAAGCAAGCCTCTTGCATAACCAAAATCACAAATGCAGAACCTCCTATTTTGGATAATCCCTTAAACCTCTGGCAAATCATTATCATTGTTCTTTGTTGTGATTTTTTTTTTCAGCAGTATATTACAGGGTAGTGTAATATCCATGGATAACTGTTGTTTTGGACACAAAGTCCTTGATTGTACAACCACAGTAGAACAAAAAAGTGCTGTGTTGTGCCAAGGTACAGTAACAGCATAAGATAGTAATAACGTGGTACCTGAACGCATACCATTATACTGATAACAATATTTACGTACCATGTTATTTACATGGTACCTCAACATAGTTCAAAGAACGCTATGGTATTATCACAGTCCAGAACATGGCATTGCCATAAAACCATTTTATTACCATTGCACCTTGCCAGGCTTTTAAGTCAGCCATTTAGTTTCTTAAAGGCCATGTCAGACTTTTATACTATTTTAAGTCTTAAAAAGTATGATTTGTCAGAATACACAAGTAAACATATCAATAAACAAGTTCATTTTTAAAGAAGTCCACTTCCAGAACAAAGATTTACAGATAATATACTCACCCCCTTGTCATCCAAGATGTTCATGTCTTTCTTTCTTCAGTCGTAAAGAAATTGTTTTTCGAGGAAAACATTTCAGGATTTTTCTCCATATAGTGGACTTCTATGGTGCCCCGAGTTTGAACTTCCAAACTGAAGTTTAAATGCGGCTTCAAACGATCCCAGCCGAGGAAGAGGTGTCTTATCTAGCGAAACAATCTTTTTTTTTTTCATAAAAATAATACAGTTGATATACATATACTTTTTAATGTCAAACGCTCATTTTGTCTTACTCTGCCTAAACTTTTTTTTTTTTTTTTTTTTTCCGGTTCATGACAGTTATATGTATAAGGGTATGTCTAAAAACTCCTATCTCCTATCTCTTCCTCAACTTCAAAATCATCCTATATCACCATTTTACCTTTTTTGTTAAGGGTGTTTGATCTCCTTTGCATGTTCACTTTGCAAAGACTGTGTCGGTACTTCTGCAACGATGTAGGATGATTTTGAAATGATTTCTCAAGTTGAGGGAGAAAATACGATTGGAGTTTTTCGTTCAGGCAGAGCAAGACAAGATGATCGTCTGAGATTAAAAAGTATTTAAATTGTATTTTTTTTTTAAAAATGAAAATAACTGATCGTTTCACTAGATTAGACCCTTCTTCCTCGGCTGGGATCGTTTACAACCGCATTTGGGATTGTTTGAAGCCGCATTTAAACTGCATTTTGGAAGTTCAAACTCGGGGCACCATATCAGTCCATTATATGGAAAAAAATGGTAAAAGTTTTCTTCAAAAAACAATTTCTTTAAGACTGAAGAAAGACATGAACATCTTAGAAGACAAGGGGGTGAGTACATTATCTGTAAATTTTTGTTCTGGAAGTGGAGTTCTCCTTTAAGCCATTTGAGTGCAAATGAACAAATATTTAATATTTGTTAAATTTTAAGATATATCACTTAGCCCTAGTACTGTAATACTATACTATAGTATTTTTTGGAACAATTTTGGCAGGGATTAAAAACAAAAGCTACAGTAACTATAAAAGCTAAAGGCACATAGGAATGAAGTCAGCCATACCTACAACCTCCTCCGGATCCTTCACCACTATGTGTGCGTTCAGTTCCTGAAGCTCCTGGTGCAGTTCCTCCACCTTCTTGTTTGACTTTTTTAGCATGTTGTCCACATAAGCCAGACTCTTCTTATCTGTGGTCACCTTCCGCAGGTTCTCAGCTCCTTCTTTGATCTTCAGCTCTTTGCGGATCTCTCGTTTTATCTGGTCCTTGATTTCATCCAGCTTCTGTTGGACCATGGTGTCTGAGAGGTCCACATTTTGGCCAAGACCGAGACATTCTGAAACCATTTGACCCCGGGTGTCACTCTGAGGAGCAGGAGAGAGAAAGAGATAACAGAAATGTTTACAATTATCCGAGGCATTCAGAGACATGGAATGCATCCTGGAATGTAGCATCATTCTCAGGATGCAACGCAATGGCAAGTTCTCAGAATAAGTGGTCTCCATTGTGTGAGTAATATCCTTCTATGCTGCTGACTGATGGGAATACACTTTCACATACACGGCGGCGTGTATGATCCGGTTCAGGTTGTTATGCAACGGAATAAAGCAGCAGCTAATCAGCTTGAGGAGGCCCAGAGATCTCGCAAGAACAATGCAACATCTTAAGACAAGCACAAGGGTCTGAGAGTGTACACGATAAAGAAAAGAAAATCTAGTTTAAATTTTCTAGAAATATACCCTGCAAATCAAGTAATTAGGTTCATTTAAAAGCGCTTTTATATCATTTTTTAAAAAAGTTTATTTTTTTTAATAACTCTAAAAATATATACTTATACTTAGATATGACATCTAATTTGGTAGAAACACAACGCGTTGCACGTTTTACTGGTGCAAAGATGAGTAGTGGTGATATTTATTTAGTACAACATTTGCAACTGCTCTTTATCACTTAATTAATAATTAAAATAAAAATAAAGCTCTGAAAAAAAAAGTGTGTCCCACCAGGTAATGAGAAGTTTGACACATACTTGTGGTCTTCATCCTCACTTGAACACTTGGGCCAAATATAGGAAATACGTCATATAAGTGGTCAAGTGCGAAGACCGCAAGTGTGAGTATTTGGACAAGGCAAAAGTTTCCTTGCTTTAGCAAAGAAAAACCAGTCTCCTCTTGGCTTATATTGAAATCCTCCAACATTTTTCTTTACAAATCCTCATTTTGTACTTCTACACAACGCATCTCCACAACGCATTCACATTTATCACTTCTGAGTGGCGCATCCGCAACGCCAATGTCCTACGTCATCTGCCTGGACCTGCTTCTGTGTACGACCAGTTGGCACAAGCTAGATTAAGGTGATTATTACATTTTAAATATGGATATTTTTCTTACAAAAATGCATCGACTCACTGCAGGAGAGCTTTGTTCACCTCCCGGAGCCTTGTGAGGCGCTTTTTATTATGGATGGGTGCACTTTATGGGACTCGTTTTAAACTGATGAAGAGAAAAACCCACCCATGCCGTTCTAAAGCTTGGAAGTGCCAGGATAATTTTTAATATAACTTCAACTGGATTAATCTGAAAGAAGGAAGTCATATACACCTAGGATGCCTGGAGGGTGAGTAAATAACACATTTTTTGGGTGAACTAATCCTTAAGAGTTTGCTAGGGTCCTCTCTATGATATCATTTCCATGATCCCCCCACCCTTGCTGACTGCACCAATGACTCAGTTAGGGTACTCAGTTAGTGGCCAAGTTATTTTTTGTAATAAAAATGTGAAATCATCTGCCTTTGGCTTGCTCAGTTGGGGATTAAAAGATAACTCATTTAAAGAAAATATTTTTAGTCTCACTGTACTGATACTATAGGGTGACAACACAAAAACTTGAACTGAACAGAGCTGGATAATGAAACCAATGTCTTCTGCAGAGCTGCATTTGTAGTCGTTACAGAATTGTTGAACTTAGCCATACTTAGGGCCCTATGCTTTCCTATGATGAGTTATGAAAACAGAATTAACTGTATAACGTGGAATGTCACGGAATTTGCCAAATTTTGGATTAACACATCCAAAGTAGGTCAGTACACTTACATCAAACACAATATGGACTAGAGTCTGTGAATATTAAGCTGCAAAAATACTATATTTAAATATGAATTCTACATGTGACGCTCGCGGTATTACCAGCCTATGCTGCCTCAATATAGGAGTATATGAACATAACTGCTCTAAGAGTCACTTAAGAATTTTACCTTTTCCTTTTAGGTAAAACTATCATCATGTCATATACAAACAAAAACATAAAGGTCTTCACCTAAAGGTTTTTCTTCTTAACTTGAAGAAACTGTGACAGAAATATCACCTAATGTAATAATAGTACTACTATTACTAGGGCTGGGCAATAATTCAATATCAATATATGTCTCAATATTTTTTTTTTTCCCCAATAACAAGGATATGATTTTTAAACACATTTCCGATATTTCGATATACAATCCCGCCTCGTGGACCTTTCCTGATCCCACCGCCCCCCTCTCCCACTCGTTTCCTGTCTCATCTCCACTGTCCTATCAAAGAAAAATCAGAAAAAAAGCCCCCCAAAAAACAAACAAACAAAAATATATATAGTTCATATCGATATCAGAATTATACCGCATCGACCAAAATTAAGCAAATTTTGACCATACTGTCCAGCCCTAACTACTACTAATAAAATTACCATTATCATATCATTATCATTTTTAAAGGACTATGTACCAGAAAAATGATTTACCAGAAAAAAATTAAATACATAACACAGTATTTCTGGGAATGAATACATAAATAAATAAATATTTTTGTATAAAATCAATTAGCTAGAGATGCTTTTGGTTATTAATATTTAATGAAACCATTAACATTAAATCCATAAAATTAATGGAAAACAAAATATAAAAAAAAAAAAAGTAATTTTTCTTAAAATTTAATAAATTGCTGTTTACTATAGTAAGCTTCATGATTTCAAACAATTTGACATGCTTTTTGATGAATACAATTTAATTTAACCATTAAAACAGAGTCTAGATAAATTACAAAAAATAAAACTTTTCATAGGACCCTACATACTGATAGTGGCACAATTATTGAAATTAACAAACACTGAATCTGAAATGAGCCAAATAATGTCACTGTTGTCTGAGTAATTGTTTTACAGCTGAAAAAGGTTTCAAAACAGATGCATTTTGCAACATTAATAGTGTTATTGTATTGTTTATTACTGTAAAGCTGCTTTGAAACAATCTGTATTGTATAAAGCGCTATTATATAAATAATGTGAATTGACATGACTTAAAATGAAATCATGCCAAGCATCAGGCATCAAAAACGAGCACTGTGTCAATCACCCAGTAAAAAGGCAGAGTGGTCATACAATATTAAGCAATTCTGCTACATTAAATCTCACATCCACATAAAAAGGCTTTGTTACAGAATTTTTTTATGGATCAATTCACCCAAAAATGAAAATTCTGCCATTTACTTGTTCCAAACCATCAGGAAATTACTTTCTTCTGCTAAACATGAAAGATGATATTTAGAATATTATAACAGTTGTTGGTACCTTCTGTCTTCCATTTTTTTTCCCCCATACTTATTTTTTTTTCCCAATGGCTACTAGCAACTATTTGCTTACCAGCATTACTCAAAATATCTTCTATTATATTTAACAGAAAAAAGAAACTCATCAACTTGAGGGTGAGCAAATGATAGAATTTATTTTTTTAGTAGAACTATCCCTTTAAAACACATCTGCACCAATACCCCATTTATAAGATATTTACAGCCTTTAGAACAGTTTGTCCTCATCCATCTCACACAATCAACCTCTTAGTATACCAGATGATGCAAGTTTCCATTTTGTAATGTTAAAACATCAAAAGTTCAACTGAAAATCATTTTCCACCTTAGGTCATTTCAGTGCTCAGCCTTCTCACTACAGCATGGCCTGTAGTTCTTAAAGTTCACACAAACATGCCTGCATGGTAAATCAGAAGACCCCTTTTGAGAAAGATTTATAGACATACAGCAAACACAGTGTTTGGCATTCAGAGTGTGTGTTATCAGCAGGGTGGCGTCAGCACACACAGATCACTGGCTGTGGAGCCCAACCTCTTCAAATCAACTAGATGTGACCACACAGAGCGAAAAAAGTGTGATTTAAAACTAGAGGCTTCCTCAAAAAAGGGAAGACTAAATGCCAGGAAGGTCACCACAAGCTTTAAAGTGCAAGTGTCCATAAATCGTAACGCTATAGTCTATATACAGAAGAAATCAGTTTCAATTTCATTCAACAACGCATCACAATTTTTCTATTGTTTATTATGATTAGGGCTGGGCAATATGGCAAAAAAAAATTACATTTAGATTTTTTCAGAATGTTTGACCGATTCTCAATTTTTTACGATTTTTAACTAGTCAACTTGAAAATGTAACTACAACAAGATTCAAGTAACTTTTTCTTCATTAACCTTCTAGCTAAAGAAAATTCTATTCCAAGCACCACACATGAAGTTGTCAACATGTAAATGTTAAACTAATCACTTGTTAAAGGAGAAATCCACTTTCAGAATTCAACATTACTTTTTCATAACTAATTAACTAATTAAAACTCGTTAAAATGACAGCCCTAGTATATGTATGTTATATGCTACGTGCAAAATGGGTTAAAATATAAAATTTACATTTTAAAATTTACCATAATGAAAAACAGAAGCACAGACTAAACAGACAGTCACTACGAATATAGTAATTAGAATACATTCATATCCAATCACAGCAATTCCTTTAGTTTCTGCTCTCATAAAAATAGAACTATTTGTTACACTTAAATGTACATTAAATGTTTAAAAATGCATATTTAATGTATGCATTTTAGTCAAAATAACTGTGCTTCCTTTTTATTGCGCTTTTAGTGAAGTCTGTGTGGTTTAAAAAAGACTCACTTAGTCAAGACAAGCCTTTACGCTAAATAAACAAAAACTAGCAAAACTGTTGTTGTTTATTATTATCATTAATTCTTATTGTTATTGATCAGTTGATGTAGCCCTAGATTCAAATTATTCAGAATAAATCAAGAACACCAACAACAACAAAAGTCTGATTCTAGGTTATTATGCATGCATATCGTTTTTTTTGTTTTTTTTTTAGGCTTCTATGTGTAATTTTACGAAGAACATCACTAGCTGTGTTTCCATTACTCTTTAAGATTGAAAATACTCCTAATGGAAACGTGTCATTTTCAACAAAAAACCCATATATCGTTAAAAACACGCTCGCATGAGATAGTTTTTCAGGTAATTCGAAAAATTAA
This sequence comes from Labeo catla, assembly GCA_012976165.1. Lineage (NCBI taxonomy): Eukaryota > Metazoa > Chordata > Actinopteri > Cypriniformes > Cyprinidae > Labeo > Labeo catla. Next base: position 1,313,719 of record VONZ01000075.1, read on the forward strand.
TATTTCGCAAAACCGCAATGGAAATGGCTTTTTTGCATTTACAGGTCACATGGCATATGTAAAAGTCATATGATCATTCCACAATCCGTCCAAATCCCACCAAAATCCGTTGCCATGGCGTATCGTGAGAGGTACATTACGTTAGTCGCATAACATCAATTAATGGAAACATTGTCATTTCGCAATACTTTTTATCGTCATTTATAAAATATCGGCAAAGTTTTGCGCAAACCTGTAATGGAAACGCGCCTACTGTTGGACTTGCACCCCAACATACTGTAGCTGTGAAAAAGTAAGATTCCTTGTGAACTGTGACTCTTTAAACTTACATAGAATCAATTTTGAGGTACCCAAAGCCAACCTCTAATTAAAAAAGTGTATATTATAATGCCTACATACCAAACAAATATAGAACTGATTCTTACCATGAAGTGGACGATTCCAGCTGTGCACACAGACCCCAACATTGTTTTCTCTTAATAGCACAAAACCCTTCAAGTAATCTCAGGGACCCAGAACTTTCTCAAAATATACATTCCCACACTAAACGTAAAACTATAAAGCAGCACAAAGCTCTTCTAACAAGGGGAGCCTGTGAAAGTGTGGAAATCAGTCCAGCATTTAAGCTAGTTTTGGCAGGAAAGAGTTCCATTCAAGGTAAGCCTGATGTCGGATAAGCCTTTGTTAATCTATTGCTGAATGACGGCGACTCAGACTAAGGTCGTGGTGGTCTTAAAATAACGAACGGTCAAAGACGTGCTGCAATTACAGCAGCCTTAAAAATCTCCTTCCTCAAATTCAACCAATCAGAACCGCATGTCAAATTACTAATTAAAATCCAATCACATGCTAGAAAAGAGCAGGTACAAACATATACAACTGTACATAAGAAGAAAGGAAGAAATACACAACAAAACAAATTGGCCAAGACTCTTGGTTGGGTCTTTCTCCTATAATAAATGCCCCACCCTGTGAGAAGGACCTGGCTGTGGAACAAATCCACTCACATGGAACACAGTGGCCACATTGCTAACAAACTAACTCCCCCAAAGCAGACAACAGGTTGCCAAATGGCTTTGGAGTTTGGAAAGACCTTCAGATCATTTACCTACACAAGATAACAGACATCTGAGACATTTTGTGATTAATTTACTGTCACTGATAAAGTTAAAGGGATAGTTCCAACCCAACTGCATTGTGAAACTTCTGAAATGTAGATAGACTCCAATGCATTTTTCAGTTGAAATTAACACTAGAGGCACTAAAACAACAAATTTAATTCCTTTTAACATTTCTGTAATTACAGGGCCAGATTATAGATTAATAAAGCCTTTTTAGTGTGGTTTCTTGTAAAATACTATGTTACTACCTCAAAACATGTCTACATTTGTGAATAATTAGTAAAGGACATTTGCATCATAATCAAATCCTTTTTGTATAGCTTTTTGATGTAGTAAACTTGCTCAGTAGCTCACCTGGTACAGCATTGGATTTCCATGAAATAGAGTCACAACACTTGACCACAGAGCAGATATATGGTAAGCTGAAATGGTATTTTTTTGCTTTTAATCAAACTATTGGTTAGGCTTGGGGTAGGGATTAGAGTATGTTATTTTCAAACACAATAGAGCATTAACTTTTCAGTATTTAATTTTTTAAAAGCTTACAAGAAATATCTAAATAAGAGGAATCTCTGAAACTGGTGTTCCTCAGTGCGGTTAGAGTAACATCAATGAAACGCACTACTGGACAATAGTGAAGCAAACAGAGAGAGAAAGACTGAAACTGATACAGGAGATTCACTCTCTCCCTTTGACATTCTGAGTTCCTCTCTACAAGAAAAGTACTGAAATCACATTGCCAATGATTCTTTTAATGGCTCTATTACATTTTGTAAAGCACTTTGAGCTGCATTTAATGTATGAAAGGTGGTATACAAATAAACATCTATTATTAACAACACTACAATGATTTAAATGGATTATTAAGTTTCCCAGACCATTTCAGTTTGCCACTAGTATCAGGATGTCTCCTTGTCTAGTGACTTATGAATGTAATGTGATTCTGATTTGAACCACATTAAAAAAAAATAGCTTAAGAGTTTGATTATTTTCATGCATTCAAAACTCTGATGTTTGATCTATTGATTATTTTGCATCGCATACTCAAGGTTAATACTGCTAATAATGCAGTAATATTTAAAAATGTAAAAAAGAATATTATTATTATACATATAAATATAAATTACATATAAACATATACATATAAATTTGTGTATATTTGTGTATAATGTGTGTATATTTACTAGAGATGCACCGACTGACTGAGCAGGGATCGGAGTTAGCCAGTTTTTCGCATGATCGGTCATTCTGCCAATTCCGAGACGGTCCATTTTGACATCACACTTACAGTGACTGATAATGTATTTGTGCCATGTCAGAATGTCAGATGAGGCTTGTCCAGCCTAAGTGAGTATGTGAGAGAGACTTTTGCAAAAACCAAAACAAATGAGTGCAACAGCACTCATAGAAAGACACGGATGCATAGTGTGGTAGAAAAAAAATGATATTTATAACACATGATTTAGGTAAGCAACACTGCACAACGTTTCTACGAATATCAACACGACTGCAATGTGACACTGATTTTATACAATAGTAGTTCAATAAACAAGATGTTCAAATTAAGTGACTTACACTTAGACACAACGAAAACAGTTTCAACCAAAGCCACAGCACACAGTGTCTCCAAACAACACAGCAGTTTTGTTACTGAATGAATCAACGTTTTTGAACGAATCAAGTCAGTCAATGATTCAGAAACCCATTCACTTGCCTCGTTTCTAAAAGAATCTGTCATTTGAACGAATCAGTTGAATGAATGACTACTTGTGGTTTGGTTTCATATTTAAACGTATAATTGCATTTTTTCCAACATTTCTTATTTATGTGTTTAAAAATTTAAAACATTAATCTTATAAACTTATTTATGCATTTAAAATTGTGCAGTGTAAATGCATTTACAGAGAATATCTGTAACTGAGCCCATGTTTAATTTTTATTAACTGGCCTTTGCAAATAAACATTCGACTATAAGTACAAGCCTGTTATCTTTACAGAAAACGTACTTGGTTTAAAAGTCAGTCAATAATAAATGCGGGTTTATGAATTACACAAATGGGTAGCACAATGCGCTGAAAATAACGACATATGGTGCCATCACGTGCTATCACAAACTTTGTAAGACCCACTTGCAATTATGAGCTTGACAAATTCAAGCGGTCGACTTCACACTGCTTTCGTAAGCAATTTTTGAATACCACATTCCTATTTAGGATCATTCTGGTAGCACGTGAAGTCAGCATCAGTGAAAACAGGCAGAGACTATGGAGGCTTTAGCAACATTAGCGTTACAGAGTGCCAAGAAGCTCTATTAGAAAGGCAATTTGGAAAACAAACGTGTGATATTTACTTTGTCTGAAGCTCTCAAAGTGTTGGTACTGGTATATTACCATTTTTTCCAGGACATTTCCTTCAAAAATTAAATTTAACCACAGCGTCCTCAGCTGCTCAGATGGAGGGAGTCTATGGAGACTCCTATGTTCGTTGGTGCATCCCAAAACCCAACACTTGCAATGCCTCTGTGGCGCTGACATTGTATCATTGTAGCAGGTGCAGCGAGAAAACAGTAATGGCGGACTGCTGCCTCTCAGGGTGTTTTCACACTTGGTCTTTTTCAGGGGTCTGAGCACAGTTTGCATGGTTTTTGGCCCATATGCGGACACTCCAAACAATCTCAGACCCCTCAGAAGCGAACCAAACCGAGACCATCTCGGGCGGTGGTCTGAGTACGGTTCGCTTTCGGCTAAAGGTACTTCACTCAGGGTTGTGCCTATGCTACGATGACGTGTATGTAGAGAGAATCTGGAACAGCTTGTTCTGAAAGACTGTTTATGATTTATTAGGATTACAAAAAATCTGTGGGTGGATTTTTATAGGCTGGTTGTTTTCAAACTGCAGCCACACAACTGTGTTCCAACACCTTATAAAAGTGATTTTGGCATAATAAGTCTTCTTTAAAAGTAAAAAATGAGTAGTGGAGCTCTAACATGTGAAGCCCTCCATGCTGGGCCTCTATGACATCGGTGACTGGTCAGTTCCCTGAAACTCCACCCACTAAAAAGAGTCATGAATGAGCTCAGACTCAGAGCCAATGAGGGTTTGAGCACCATCCTTTGAGTTTTATCTCAGGGCTGATCCTATTATGGTTTTACCATGACCCCCAGGACCCACAGCAGGGAAAAGACTTTCCTCTAACCCACTACTTTATCTGTTCCATTACCTTTAGTACCTCTGCAGTTAACTCGCACTCACAGCAAACACATAAGCCAATAGACCTTTTGCTTTGGTACAGATCACTCAGGAAACGTCTTGCACAGAGTTCTTAATAAAACTAAATTAAATGGGAATATATATCCGGTGACTTGCCAATTTCTGTAGAAGAGATACAGATTTCACACCTTAATGCCACATTTAAAAACAAATAACACTGACGTTAAAACCTTATTTGTAATTCTACATGTAGGTCAAGCTGCCCTTTCCTGTTTGACAGGGAGGTTCTTGCCAGGTCTGTGGATAATTGATGGATGAGATGTACGCTTGCGTAACAACTAGTAGTACATTTTTTTTAATTTTAATAGCATTAAATTTAGTCATTTTAAATATTTAAAAAAATACTAAATTTCCATATGTATTAAATAACTCAAATAGTTAATTATTTATTTTTATTTACTATTCACATGAGATTTTCACACAAAATTTACATCCAGATTCACCCATAAGCCATGAAATGTTTGTCAGTATTTGACATTTTAGGAACAACCTGACTTTTTTACATGAGCTTTTAGCCATGGAACTAGTGGGAAAAAAAAAACGCTAATGATGGTTATTATATACTGGTACTTGATTTGGACATTTCTCCGTAAGCAATCTGCAAGGTAAATTAACTGGTACCAATGTTGAGACGCAACATTGCACTGTTACTGTTGACTGATTTTCCATTTCTTTATCATAACTTCCTATAGCCTATGCATACTGCAAACTACTACCTACAGCTACATATATATATATATATATATATTCAGTTTAGTTTGTGTATGTATGGTTTACATACAGCCAGAGCTCAATGGATTGAAACCAAAACTAAAGGTTTTGATGAGATGTGAGACGTGACGGCCAAAGACATGCATCTGACATGTTTAACATAGCTCAATCTGCAAAAAAAAAGAACACGTTTTGTGTATACCATTGTCACGACAATGAGTGCTCAGCTTGTTTTCTGTTATTTTCTCAAGCTTTACAATTTTTTTTTTAAAGAATTGACAAGAAATGTATTTAGGATAAAATGTATTACAGTTAAATAAATTACAAAAGAAAGAAAGAACAAACAAAGCACCATTCAGAGTAACAAGACAGGAAGAAAACCGAAACTTGCAGTGGAATTCCTTTCCAAGGAATCGTGCCCTCATATTTAGCAAACAAACTGACATATTCTGTGGACTGCTTATGCTAGTGTGTTTGTCAATCATCTTTTAAAACAATATATTTAGAGAAAATAAAATTAGCTTATCCTTACATTCCCTTCCCTTAGCTACACAAATAACTTACTACCCAAACACTGTGGCATTTCTGAGCTTTCTCTCCTTTAGAAACTCAGGTGATTTGGCTGCAGATAAGGGCCAGAGGATACCTGTCCAACGCTCCAGCCAAAACCAACCTGCTGGAGTCCCTCTGAACATTCAGACTGAGAGTATCAGTTAACTTGTTGGGTTTCAGTTGTGCCTGACTGCATTTAGGTGGGGAGGAGACACAACCCAAACACAGCAATCAAACTACTCCCTCTCAAACGACGAAATGACAAGAGTTTAGTAATGATCCTATTCACAAAGGCCTGATTCAGAACCATTTATACTTTCTACACTGTCATTACTCATTAAGAAGAAGAATACTACTTTGTATTGTTTTCACTTGAATCATATTTAGTTTTAAAGATATTTTTCTCCTTACAATGACAGTTGTGTCAGCACACCTATGTCATGAATAAACACAAAGGGTTTAACTAGTTAAAAAAAAACTAGTTTAAAAAGCCAAAACATCACAATATGACTTTCCATTTGAGGAGACATGCTTTTAAAGATATAAACAGATCAAAATCACACCAACTTTGGTTACATGACCAATGATGTGAAGACCATCAAATTAGGCAGCAGCTGGATTAAAACCCTTGCATAAGTCAAAATATCCATTTACATCACCTTTAATTTGCAAAAAGCCAGTTTACTTCTCTAAATTAATTCTGAGTCAAGTCAAAACTTTACTATTATGCAGTGCTGACGTTTAACGTTAGTTGTTTGTAAAGTTTACCACTAGATTTTCTTGACAGAACTTGAAATATTATTTTAAACAATGCTTTTCAGAAACGTGTTTCATGAAAAGCTGGCACCCAAATACTGACATTGCCTCATACAGTATTCAGCAGTGTTTCAGGGAGTTGCCAGGGTGGAATGGTTCAGGATATGTTACTAATAATAGATTTTACTCCAGATTTTCCCCTCACGACACAGGCAAGATAGAGAGGTTCTGCTCCACAGTTTGCACATTTATTTCGTGTACACAAACACACTCCGGTTTAGTCAAATGTTTTATTCATTTAATATTTCCTTCATGAAAACAGTTTGTTTTCTCAGGGTTTTTGAGGAAACAAAAGGACATTTTAGTGCATTTCAGGCGGTTTACAAAAAGAAAACTATTTTGTTTTTAAATTGTAAACATGCCGCTGAAGAAACAATAAACTAACATTAAGGTCTTATAAGTTATACAAGAACTGCATTATGCGAATAAGAACACAGAGGTACAAAACATTGCGTAACCGCTGTTCTACATGCCACTGGAGTTATTTATGTAAACAAAATATTATTGTACATATACATTTCATTTGCAGTGAAACTGCATAGTTTAACTATGGGTTGGGATTGAAGCAACAGTTGGTCTGTGTCAATATTTCTAGGCCACATTTAACCCTTTCAGACACAGTTAAAAGTCACTATCTAACGCGTAAAAAGAGTGTTAAAATTTTAAAGTAGTGTTTAGACGAAAACAAACGTTCGGCGATCAAATTGAGTTGATGGTGTTGAAGCGGACGGATAGTAAATAAAAGATAGAATAATTCTCTCACCTGCACGGGATCGGCCGCCATCTTGGCTCTTAATAACTTTGAATCAAACTCAAGGGAGCAAAAAGGAGGAATGTCAGTAAGAAGTTAAACCTCTCCACTTCTCTCCAAGTTAGCTCGTATTTCTTCCTGATTCTGAAGAAAACACATCGGATCCACGACTTGGGCTATTCCATAGCGCAGCCGGTAAACTTCCCAATTCCCATGACGCTGCCGAAATATCCTTGTTTGATGTATAAAAACAATTGTGTAAAAGCTTTAAAAGTTTCAAGAAACCAATGCAATAGTTTTCCGTGGCAGGTCCACATACACCGACGTGGAAATGCGAGTGTTTTGAATGCGTGTATTGTTGAACACGCTCCTCTCCTCTGCTCTCCCAGCTGGAGTCAAATCCTACACTTCCAGTCATGTGATCAGAAACTCTATGCAAGCATTTTCCCATGAGTGTCCATGCACACTGCCAAATATAGAGTTTAAATCATTCTTGTATATTTAGTAGAGCCTGATATCAGATTACATCAGCAATATTTACTCAATGTTTGACAATTACAGAAACATATCAGAGAGTTTTTGCTCTGCATTTGTGGAATTACATTTTTACACAAGACATTAGGTGGGGCTCAGTGTTTTCTGTAGGTTTCAACCTGTCAAAAATGTAGGAATATATGTTTTATAGGCTATATTGTTTATTTATGACATTTATACAGGGATATATATATATATATATATATATATATATATATATATATATATTATAATTGGTATTATTTATCACCCTATTTAAAAAAAACTTCTGTTATGCAGCTTTTTTTTAATCAAGCCAAGACACAAGTATAGTATGTATGTAAATCATTTAGTTTTTACAGCTACATGATGAAATAACAGCAAAGAATAATACACCCATTGTAAGGACTGAGCTTGATGCATTCATCCCGTAATATTTTCTCAGATTTCATAATGTTTTCTCCTCTTCTCTTTATTAATGAATAATATTTAATTTGATGAATAATATTTTAGTTTAAAGCTATAGATTATTAAGATATCTCAGTACGTTGTTCATAAATCTGTTCAGTCTGCTTTTTTTTCTATCTTTGGTTTGAATTTGGTTATACTATGGGGAGTCATCTCCTGTTTGAAACCTTCGTAACCACCATTGGCTTTCTGACTTCCCAGCTCCTAAGGAGCAAAGAGCAAGAAACTTCCTGTGGTAACAATTGGGCTTCCTTTGTAAGACCATGTGTTTCTCTATCATACATGATAATCTGCTGTTGCTTTTATAATAGGTTACACCAATATGCTCAGTACAGGGGTTTAGATATTAGACCAAAGCAGTTCATAATTTGAATGACAGAGTATTATAGATTCTACAGCACAGTTGTATGAGGAATCATGCATTCTAATGAAATTGCTGTTCTAATGAACTTGTTATAAGAGTATTACCATAAAAGAGTATTACCATACAAGCATAAATGCAATATTAGCTTTGTGCATTCACAAGGGAAAACCAGTAAAACCAGTCTCTGGGCCAATAGGGGTAATAATAGCAATTGAT